>JAWQUT010000228.1:776159-795597 GCA_033807755.1 Ellobium chinense
ACACACAAACCAAACGAACCACCGAACACCGAAAAAAAAAACATTGACGAGCTGATCGTCAAGAGTTTTCAAACATTTTGCCCAAATATAAATCTTTATGAATCTAGATCCAACATAACACGACCTTTTACAGCCAAACAATCTGTGCTATCTTGTAATACGAACAACACTTAAACAAATGATGGTTTATACAAAGCTTTTCATACAGGATCGAGTCAGTCATGATCCGAAAATATTACAACAAGCTTATCCGGGAAAACCTACTATGCAGTGTGTTATCTGCTGAAAGCACACTAAATAATACTACAAATTAACAAATAGTAGATAGCGCTCGCGGGAAAAAAAATATGAACCCATTCCAGAGAGCTTCACATGTAATTACCTAAAAATCAGAATCACGCGAGGTAAAAACAGAACAATTCTCATACAGTATGACTCGCCAAAGATGGTAACAACGCTTCCAGCATATTAAGAAATATCTCGAAAAGTTTATTTTCACACATTGGTGTGAAATAGATAATGATGGAACCAGCCAAATGACGCCACACCATTTGCTTGTGACGTTAGCTGTAATGTAGAGCAGTCAAATTAATCTATTTGGAAGATGTCAACATCATTTTATGCCCTTAAAAGTAAATAAGTGAGATTGGTAAACAGCATCGCTATGCTCAGACTATCCAATTTTGGCTGAAATGGGTGTCCCTAGACTATGCTTTCCACTACAAAATCCTCCTGTTCGTTAAATACGAGAAGTGCTCTTGCTGTAAAACGCAGCCGTACTAGATCCAAGGGTTTGTCCCGTGTGCAATCAATTCAGTCACGGCATTTACCTGTAATGGACCTTAGCCTATGTCTAATCACCCAGTCGACTTTGCTTATATTCGTCATCCGTTTAATCGCACTTTCCACTCACTCACTCACAAACGTTTTCGGATCAAAAATGCATTGAAAGGAATTCCGAATGAGACTCACATCCCTAATCAGTACTCATGCAAGCTAATACAACCCAAACCCTACCCCTAATTCTAACCCCTAAACCCGTACCCTACCCTTAACCTTAACCCGAATGCCCATCGATACAGGAGCGTCAGTCAAGGTGAATCCCTAACTTTAATGTCCGTCGAGACATGAGTTATCAGATGTGTCTAACTCAGAATTCCAACCAATGCATTTCCTAACACGAACGTTCCTGAATAATCGAAACTCTGTTCAAATGCAACTTTTCCGATGTTCCTCAAAGAGTTTCGAGTACGTAAAGCCGTCTATATTACACAACTATGATCATTACGCTGCGTTGTGATCAAAATAAACATAGTCGAATCATGAAAAAACAATAATATATTATATAATACATGATATTATATACATTAGTAATAACTCACCGCGTTTTCTTGATAACCAAAACCAAAGTAATAGTTGCAGTGATCAGGAGCGCAGTTGCGGTCAGTAAGCCTACATCACTATAATCCAACGCCAACATTATCTGGTTTTTAACACTGTATTTAGAATGATAAACCAGTGGTCAAGAATTCCTCCGATGGCCGTGACTAGGCGTAGCAGATACAAGGCTAATTTCCGAAGTAGCTAGACTACATTTACTCACGCAGCCCTACTAATTTGATTATTATTATGAGCCGCGTTAGATCTAATATTATGCCCAGTGTTGTGTGCCGTCGCTGATAAGGCAGTAGCTGATGCTGAAAAACGCAGCCAGTGTGTCCGAAATAAGCGAATCAATAATGCCGCATACAAGTAATCTTGTCTTCCCCTGTTTCTCAATGCTCCTCCAGTAGTCAGCAAAGCGACAGGGTGCACTTGTCAGATAAAGCATAACAGAGTGCCGCCGTCATGGTCGGATACGAAAGCGGCTGTCAGCTGTTTCGTTGATTTTTTTTTTTGGTTCAACCCTTTTTGTGTTGGCCTGGCCTTGTCCTTTTCCCCAGCTCGACCCGGCGGTCGTCATACGGTGGTCGTCATACGGTGGTTCTCAGAGTGTCACTAGAGGTGCACATAATAAAATCTTCACCTTCTGGTTCACCTCGGCCTCTCCCGTGATCCTCTTCCTGGGTCTACCACGTTTTCAGTGGCCCTTTTACGACTTTGTAAGGTGGCAAACTTGTTACCAAACTATGGGCCTGTCGGCGTGAGGAACAGGGTACTTTTATTTCCAAGTCGATTTAGTTTGGTAAGGTAGACATGGATAAAAATATTAGGCGAAGTGTCTGACCATAAGGAGCTCTCTTGTTTTCAACTATCAGGTACGAGGATCTTGCAAACTCCAATTTCAAGGGACCAGATCACACGTTCCATTCGCGTGAAAAAAAACCAAAAACGGTAACTGGCCTTCAGAAAATAAGGGACTCAGCCAGTGCGTTGCAGCAAGAACGAGCGCGCGATGTGGGTGTATGATTCATATCAGATTCGAGGTTCCTAGATCCGAGTGCATTTGCAGCGCAAATTCTATTTCCTGCGTTTATGACGTGTCCTCAGAATCAGACATGGAGAAAGGGGTCATCAAAGTTCATAGTATTACAGAACCGCTCGGAACCTGTGTCTGTGAAGGGTAGTGATAATGGGGTAATGAAAATGCGAACGATGCACAGCACTGCTCTAGCCGGACACAACGGGCAACAGCGTCTGTGACGCGGAGTTCAAAGGGAGGATGAAGGAAGGATGGACAGAACGATGAGGGAAAGGAGCATTATATAAGGAAGGCGTGGGAGGGGGTGGTGGTGAGAACAAGGGAGTGGAAATAGGGGCGAGTTTGGCCTTAACTAGCACTTTCATAGCCTCCTGCGATGCCAGGTGAGGTGAGGGACCCCCAAAGAATGGAGGAAAAAAATGCTTCTTTCCCCCACCCCCCACCCCCCACCCGAGGCTGAAGGGGGAAGGGAGAAGAAGGTGATTATGGCCCTGAGAGGCTGGAAAACAAAGTGAATGAGGGAAAGAGGAAGAAGGGCGGAAAGATGGAAAAGACTGAAGACGGCGAAAGGATGGCAAGAAAGGTGAAGGAGGGAGAAGAGATGGTGGGGAGAAGGAAGGATGGAAAGATAGAAAGAAAAGGGAACGTGGGTAAGAAAATGATAGCAAAAAGGACGAAGGAGGAAGGAGGGAGGGAGGATGGAAAGATGAAAAGAAAGGCGAGAACGGGAGGGGAGAGAATATCAAAAATGACGAGGGAGAGAAGGAGAGAGGTGAGGATGGTCGGAAAGGTGAGGGAGGGGAGAAACTAATCTCTCGTTCCTCCATTCTCCCACACACATACAAGGAAAGTACAGGTCATTGCTTCCCCTCTCCCATCCTCACCCTCCACCCCCCGGCTTTTTTGTTTGTTTGTTGCGATTACCCTGAATCATATAAGAGTGACAGGTGGGATCGGGATAAGATTAATATGATTCTAGTCATTTCAGTGATGCAACGGTCATCATAACCACAATTAATTCAGATTATGTGTCACAGGACATATTTCATGCTACAATGGTTGGCTGATACCTGAGTTTTTAGATATCGCAAATCTCAGCCTTTATCCTCCAAGTATTGAGAGTAGTTTATTTTATTTTTATTGTGATACTCAGTAGAAGGTATGTATTTCGATCCCTTACGATACTTTTCATACCATTAACCATCTACGGCAGGCAAATTCTGGCCCCTTACATTCAGAGTATCGAATGGTTTCGAAACTCCACAGCTTTACTTTTGATACCGATATCTGAAATGCCGTGCATCGAATCTCGTCATTACAGTAAAAGCTATTACAATCATGTAATTTGGAGTGGGAAAGAGGTAGTGTTAGGTGCAATGGGGTTAAAAATAAGCACTTATTTTGAACATTGCTTAGAGACAGTTAAATTTTGAGTAAGCCATTCCTTGGTTGATTGTTGCAAGCGTGGATAAAGAGTTAATTGACTTCAAAGGAATAGATTAAAATAGATCATATCATATTTCACCGGCTAAAGAGACATACACATCACATGTTTCCTCCGTGTTGTCTTTTTGTGCCTCTAAACGATTTTTTTTCTGNNNNGGGGGGGGGGGGGGGCAATAACGGACCCTTTCTGACAAAATGTATTGATCACTATCTGTAATAAACGAGATGAAGAATACTTTATTTCTTTCATTATCTTATCAATGTTGGTAAAGACAAAGCAAAATGAAAAGGAAAGCGGAGAGGAATTTTAAAAAAAGAATAGAGCACAATATCTTCAATGTCTATTCCCCTTCACTCTTCAATAAAAACACACACAAAAAAATACTGCTCTAAAAATATCCCTTGTAGTACATGATTTCATCTCGATTATTAAAATTTGTGACTGGAGTAATCAGTCATTGCTACTACTACTCCACGAAACAAAACTCACCCAGCAGTAATGAAAGGAGATGAAGAGAACAATGAAACCTGAATGATCGTGTGACAAAAGCGACCACCTGATCTAGTGTTTTATTCTAATACTGTGTTGAGTCACAATAAGGTCTATATCTATATTAATAAAACGCTTCAGCCAAATTTGTGTCACAGATTTCTTGAGAACTACGTAACGTAAAAACATGCGGTTTTCATTTAAATTCGTAGAAAAATACACAAAAAGTAACTATACACATCAGTCCTCTTTATTTTTTTTTACCCTTTTTTTAAAAAGAGAATGTGTATAGCAACGAAATACAATCTCCGATAGATCTTTTCAATCCGCCCGATTCGCCAATCGTCCAACTTTTTACGGAGTCTAATGCATTCGTCTATGATGCCTTTCGGTGCGCTAGGTATTCTTTCGCCGCTGGTGCGTTGCCTGCCTGCCCATTTGTAAAATGGGGTGTTTTTGTCTTGTAGTCTATATTAAGAACTGTTGCTATTATGAATGCATCTTGGTTGACCTCATGAGCCACTAGAGCACATCTAAAGCTTCTGTTTCAGACAGTCTTTTTTCCGACTCTTAATAATGGCAATGGACTGTCGTCTGTATTACTTTTACATTTTTTTTTGTTTTTTGTACATTAGCAGAGTCTTTGCCAATCCTCGCAGTACTTTCTCCAAGCCATCGATGGGTAAATGAGAGAATCAGGAAGCCAAAATCATGATCGAGAATCTTTGAAGTTAATTTCTGAGGTAAAACCGTGTTTTTTTGTTGTTTTTTTTTCAAATACGGAGCATGGCATCTCTTTAAGAACCACGTATGAACCGCAAAGAGGTTTTAGTAGTATATCTATGATGAAACGCCATAGATCCAATCCAGTATGCTTCGCCAAGAGATGCTTAAGAACAGAAGTTAACCAAGAGGAATTGCTGCTTTCAAAGCAAACGTCCTCCCCATAAGGTCGGTGAGAAATTTAGCCGTGAAAAGCCCAACCCACAAACTAGACCTACTTTGCTTTAGCCGGCATAACAACAACAATCGAGGGCGGATTACTAGAATTATTATCTAACGATATTACTCTTGTCACTTGGGAAATAGACGTCTAGTCGGGAAATGCTCGGGTCTGAAACTTGGAAGGGTGGGTTTGGACAGTTTTGTCACTGATCCAAAATACAATGGTAATACGTGGGGAAAAAAAAATAAGTAGGAACGCCAACGAAAGCAAGGGAGACAACCAATAATAAAAAGCAACATACCAAGAACGATTCAATGAAGGTCAAAATCTTGAACGAGGAGCAACTCAAGAAGTAATGCGATTAACTGCAAGATCTTGCCAGACAAATTCCATGTCGGAGGTAGTTATTTTATTTCATTGTATCTAATAGTTCGTCTCAGGTTTCTGCTGCTTTATACTATAAAAATTAATTTATACCAATATTCGCTCTCAATGTAAATTTAAAGTTAGTTATGGAGAGTTTATTCGCTGTAATTCATTCGTATTTTGGTGATGGCTTTTGAACGACAGTTGCTGCAATTGCTGAAATCATTGCTATTGGACGATATTGGAAGATTGAATCACTGTTAGCCTACACTGCCGCCCTACCTTTGCTGGGAAAAAATGTGTGTGGCTGGATTGGGTTGGATTGGGTGGGGTGGAGGGGAGGCACGGGTGTCAGCAGAACACGATAGTGTGCGCTTGATTTCGTCAGCAGACGTCTGGTAATTTGGTATTTTGCAGACATGGATAGCACCAAGTTGCTACCCTCTTCAAGCCTATTTCAGCGTCAGAATGATGGCGTGAAAAGCTTTTTAAAGTCTTAAACTGGTAACGACTGTTGATGCACCAGGATTACTAAGCTCTTTATAGGTTTGTTTAATTATCTTCAAACCTGCCTTATCATTTATCAGTTACATGTATCATGTGTTTCGCCGCTAAGTTCCATAGCATCTTCATTTAAAGTAGGTCTTATCACAATATTTCCCACTACGAACTATTTTTGGGTGTTTATTACTCACTTCACCGGCAGTGACATTTTAGATGGTTCTACAACTTCATGTAGAATGTCCAGCTTGTGATCAGTCATGGACTAGCAATGAGCCAAAGGAAGTAGAAAACGAGGAGTCTTCCATACATTGCCTTTTGCACAGCATGGCATGCTGCCCAGTATCGTTACTACTTGTCAAAGGAATCGATGATTCAAGCTTCCGCTTGGGCACGAAGGTTTTTCGAGGGAAAAATAAACTGATGTGCGATTTCAGTGAAGGACCAAATGGCGACAGCTGGAACAGATCGTGGTGATCTGTCGTCAGAGAATGTGTTGACTTCCGGGCTTTCAGAGCCGTCTCTGGTAGCGATCGACAGATGGCAACTAGCCACTTGTTCAGAGAATTCTGACTTGAAAAGTCCACCCAGTTGATATTGCCGTTACAATATGGCACATCGGGAACGGCCATTACTGCATCCCAGGATTTTGTCACTGTCTCTGGTACTTCACTTTGGCCAGGTACGTTTACTAAATCACGGCCAAACGACAAGTCCCTGTAGAGGTCTTCCTGGAGCAAAATTTGAATACACTATACATTTATTTATACAGTCAAGTCAACGTCTTGAAACAACTATGTTGCTGTGGTTGTTGCTGTTTGTGTATGTGTGTGTATGTGTGTGTGTGTGTGTGTGTGTGTGTGTGTGTGTGTGTGTGTGTGTTTGTGTGTGTGTGATGGTTGTTCCTGTTTACTTTTTTTTTGATAATGAGATGATAAACGAGACAAAAGCTGTCGCATCTTTGCTTTATCAACCGACGTCGAGATTAGGTAAAACTGATAGCAGCCTAAGAACTGATGTATAGGAGCCTGCCATTTTCTCAAAGGGTGACAGGAAGAGCATCCTCATAATATCACTCTGCCAGTATTTCTGCCATATTAAGAGAAAAGACCGTATGAGCCAAAATCATAATTTTACATGAAATACAAAATGCTTTCGCCTCACATTCAGTTAATTAATTAGTGGTGCCAAACGATCGACTCTTATGGGCTCTATAAGAGCTACGTCAGAATCACCCAGCTTGAAAGCTAGACAATATTAGTCTCTCTATGTGAAGGTGCTGAAATGTGATTTTCATATAATTTGGCAGGTACAGGTCTTTTTTTCATAAGTGGCAGATTTTTCAGAAGGAGTAAGTAAGCGATAAGCTCTTGCGGAAAGACCCTTGTTCGAGATATTTGAGGATGACTCAGTGACTATTTTTTAATGTATAACTGGAGATTTAAGAAGAGAGGCGCGGCCGGGTAGTGGATAGGAGGGTGGGAGGAAGGGGGTGTAACAAGGCTGATAATATACCAACAAATTCTTGAAACTCACCTATGGTGTGTTCAGGTTGGGGCTAAGGGCTAGGTTAAGGTTTGGGGGAGGGATTAGGGAAGAAAAAGCAACCTTGGAAGAGCCCCTGGACAATATCAAAGAACTCTCGCAAAGGTGCTTTCACATCCCTAACCTTACCCCTTGACCATAAACCAAGGACACCCTAAGGGAGTTCCAGGATTTTGCCAACATACCAACTTCACGGATGTAATGACAGGTGCCGTATAATTTGCCCCATCATGAAATTTCATGGTCGAATCGGCATACAGACTGAGGAAGCAGGCCTGCCATGCCCCTCTCACTTTCATCACAGAATAAGGTTTATCCGTGCAGCAGCATGAGTAGACTTTGCACACTTGGTCATTGCAATCCTCTACGGTTTTTTCCGGTCTGCGATACAGGTAGCAAGGTCCTATGGCGATCGGAATCTCTGGTTCAGTGATCATGGGCTCGTCTTCCATGTATTTATCGATGTTTTTTGCGACATCCATTTCATTCTACGTCTTCAAAGAGGCCTCTACAGAACATAAGATCCCCTTGATACATTAACAAAATTCTGGGACTTTTCCAGAGTGTGCTTGAGTTAGGGATAAATGTTGGGTTTGGAGTGGGGTCATGGTTAGGGCACTCGTGAGAAAGTTCCTAGTCAATGTTTCTTTCCTAATCCCACCCTTAACCCTGACATAACCACATCTTGAGAGAGTCTCAGGATTTTGCCTGTCGATCGTTGCAACATCCGCCGAGTGGAATGTGATCAACAGATAATTTGATATGATATGATATAGACATAGGCTTTGGGTAGATCTCTAAATAAATAAGAACTCCGGAAGAGCAGTATTTCCGTGTATCAGCTTAGGTCGTGTAACCAAAGCCCTATTTCCGCACCAGCAGAAACTGTGCGTTTGCACTTTGATTTGTCTTTAAACCCATTCATGCGCGTCTTCATGCAGTCATGCATCCATCCATCCATCCACTTTTTCGTCCAATCATCCGTTCATTGATATGTCCTTCTGTTCGTCTCTCTTTCGCTCCTTCCACACATCTATCAGTGTCGGGTTCTTGTAAAAGCTAAATAAGTTGCAACCCTCAAAAAACAACACCCCCTTTTCTTTTTGTTGTTGTTGTTGTTGTTGTTCTTTTTGGCTAATTTTTTTTAAAAATCTGTTATTAGTTTATTTAGCATTTAAACCCATGAAATATGCATCACAGGCATGTATGTTTCTGGATAGGATGAACACGTGCCGAGATCCTGCAAGTTAGAGATCGTGCAAAATAAGAAAACTAAACACACACTAGGCCTACTACCGAGTACATTAGAATTATAGGTCTCTGATTTGCTCTAACTTGTAATTTCGAATTTAAATACATATCCATTCGTTTATTAAAAGGCATAAGGCCTGTATGTAACCGGGTGGAAAGGCATATTCTTTATAGTATTATCATTAAGGAGAACGAATATGCGCCCAATATGATAATTTTTTAGAGGTCTTATACATTATCTAGGGAGGTGTGTTTCAGTACTAGAATATTTCCTGTCCCTGCTGGGGATCGAACTCAGGGTCTCTCAGCTTGCAAGTCTGAATGTGCTACCACCACACCACAGAGAAGCTAACTTCACAGCAATTTAAACTCCAAATATCTACTGCCAGAGTCGGTTCCCAACTTTCATGTGTGAGCCTAAGGCGATCACCCGTGACTCTAACACACAGCCAGCTGCTCACATGTATGTTCAGGTTTTGGAGACATACATTTTAGTATGTATTTTAGCAAGCCCGTTCAATTCCAGAGGTATAAAGATGCCAATGTTTTGTTTTTCCGTTGCTGGTTACATAAATTTCAACACCCCTCACTGACTTATCAAGGTGTTTCGAGCCAAAGTATATTATATACTTTTCACACATATACTCTTCCTCCACTTTTTAACACGTTGAAACATGTCCGAAATAAATTAGAGTTTCAAAAATTTGGCGGCAAATCAGACTGGATTTTAGGCCTTTCCACACAATAAACAGGATAACTTTACTCACCCAGCAAAACAACTACACAGTTTATATTTGAGTACCGGTAGCTATTCTATATTTATCATTCCTTCACTTCCTATTCAGTTTTTTATTTAGGTTTTATTTCAAACAAACTGAATTATACGTCATAAGTACACATTTTTTTACCCCTTCACTGCTGCCTTTTTGTATTTTGGATCTTTACTCATAGTCGGACAAATTTTACACTGAAGAAGAACCTCTGGGCGAAAATTCATTAGTTCCTATTAATGTAGGCCTACATATCCTATGAGTTTGTTTGAATTCTTCACAAAAGTTCATTAAAATTATTAAACGGATTAAAAGTTCTATAATTTTCAAACTTTTTAATTTACCTATTTGTCACCAGTTTCACTAACTGTAGTTCGAGACTTCGTTATTTATGATAGGCCCATAAAGATACACTATCCCATTATGAGGAGGGCTGGCAAGCAAGCGGTGTAGAAGGGAGGGAAACACTTTCGCGAAACTCCTGACTTCAACTGATTATTTATGGATTATTTCCCTTGGCAAATTAGTTTATCCCATTATATTTATGGGGCAGGGACTGGGAAGTTATACTTTGATATGAACTTTAAAAGGCATTTAAAGCTTGATGTTTAAATTTGTTTATTATATAAAATTTAAAAATTATCAGGGGTAGCACTGTGTGATATTGAGTCAAAGAAACAGAAATTTTCCTGTCTTTTCATGGACAAAGGCGTACTTCCCTTAGCACACTCCCTAATGGACTCGTCGTACTTCCGTCTTTTGCGGTTTTTGTGTATGAGCTTCGTATCCGAAGGTACACGAAAACGGCCCGTTATAGTGACCTATTTCACACCTCATCTTCATTTCCTACATTGGCTATCGATTGAGGACGCTCATAGTGTTGGACAGAATATGGGTAAGTTGGTTTGATTACTAAGGAATTAAATGCTTAAGTATAAGAAGTGCTCACACAAACCATTAGACTTAGTCTAGACTAGATCTGAAGGTTTGCAACTCTAATTAGTAGTAATGCATGAGCATCCAGTGAATGGGACTGGGTGTACGGATATCCGAAATCAAAGAGTAAAACAAAAAATCTACGGTTGCGTCACTGTCATTCAAGCGGCACCAACTAAATAGCAGGCTCTTCAGCATTAGGCCTAATCTCGTCACTTTGGTCGAAGACTCGAATTTCCTCGAGACAAACGAAGGCTAAATAGCCGGTATCATAGACACGATTCGTGGAATGTCTATGCAAGTGCAGCGGCTGTCTGCTGCTGGGCTGGAGCTTAAGGGTTGTAGTCTAGAAACTCAACAATGAGAGTGCAAAAAGATACAGTGTTGAGAGATCAGTAGCAGAGCCACTCGCCCACTGTGCCCGGTTGAGTGAGGGAGGGAGATAAAGGCGTAGCCCCAAAGTTTGGGAGAAAGTATATTTATCATCATCAGGGTGCATTCAGTAGTCAGTAGCCTACTTATTAGACACAATAACTTGAATAAGTAAATTGGCTTACAAGACAGTGAAATGACAATTGGCTCAATTGTAAACATAAGCAGATTTAGTTCTCTGAATGCAGTTGCCGGAGTGAAATTATCGGATCAGTTCTCTTTAGATCTAGACCAAGACTAGACTGGGCTAAATACTATTTGTTCAGCTCTGGCAAAATGCAAGAGTAAGAGCTGGACTTTCATACTGATACTGCCCTTTTAGTTAGTTTTACAGAAGAAGAGTGAACTGGATGTATGGTTATTCTCCACTTGAAATTGATGGTCAGATAACCCCAAATTACAAAGTTATTTGATTTCAGTTATAATTTCTGTTAGTGAATGTTAGTTTGTTTTTCCTCTCTGTCACTGTGCAGTTTCATTTTGAACAACAAAAACTAATTAACAGTATACTTACAAGGTGCATCCCATGCCCCTTTTCATACATTTTGTTTGGGAAAGACCATAAGCTTTTGATTTTGATCCTAATGACTTCAAGAAGACAGGAGTAGATCCTTAAAAGGGAATGAGGGTTTAAAAAATTTAATTAGAAACAAGAACAGTCCCTGGATTTACAAGTTTTTAAAGTTATAGACGAGTAAATAGTGTATAATAAGAGAATATTTAGACATTCTAAAACACCAGATAAGGATCAACTTGTAAACCTTTCTTTGAGGTAATAGAATGTATACTGTGCTGTCATTTCCAAAAGGAGAGATCCAAGAAGCAAACATTGGAGAGATATGGGATCTAAAAGATTGCATTTATTTCAAGGACTCAAGGAAAAGGGATAGAATACTTAGGAGATGAGGTACTTTTTTCATGTCAGTGGGTCACTTTACTGAAATTAATTTCCTCGAAACTATGAGTTGTCCTCCAATTACTCCAAACATACAATTATAACACAAAGTGTGTTTGACTCTATCCCAGTTGTTACATTAAGAATTAATAACAAGTCAAACTAAACTCATCAGAATGAATAAGAATGCAATTTCTTGGGTGAAATTTCGCAACATGTAGTAGAAAACAGGCAATCAACCCTTTAGAATTAGTGTATGTTGGTAACCGTAATAAGTGCAACCAGTGGCTGGTGTTGAGGGCATTTTTTGCAGCTTTTGTGAGACATTTTGTTATTTATCGTAGAAGTTGATTTCAAGATGTTGCCACTGTCTCATCTACATCATATTAAAAGTGTTAGAAAATGATTTGTTATCTTAAAGAATGTTCATGCACACTAGAAAACTATTAGGAGGTCTATTTTCATAGTGCATAATATATTTCAAGAGATTAATATATTATTTGAGAAATATTGCACAGTTGCATCTCCTACTTTGGAAGGCTTCTTGAATGTGGCACTTGACTCAATAATTGCAAGCCACAAAAAACATGAAGGTCTTTGAAGGGTCTTTATAAAAGGCAGGGCAAAATTGGCCCCTGTGCCACAGTATCACACCAAGATTTTGAATTTTCACTGGCAGGAGCTTTGCCTCAGTAGAGACAGTTTTATTTTACAGTTGCGCTTACTTGCACAATACACAGCAAATGACCTTTGTGGGATTGAGTCTTACTTTTACAAACTACAGCTGAAAGGAATTGTCTTTCATGTGTCCTTTATTTTTTATTGATAGCAGAGCTAGAGATTCCCTTTCTAGCAATGATGTAAAAGGCACAGCCAAAGTCCCCTTGCATACAGGCTCATGTTCATGACAAATTTCATGCAAGAGTGAAAGGCACAGCCAAAGTCCCCTTGCCTACAGGCTCATGTTCATGACAAATTTCATGCAAGAGTGACTGATGTGATGTTAAGAAGTCAGTAAAACTGTTAAAATTCTAAAGTAAACTTGACTGAAATAAAAATGATCATGTTATGTTACTTATTTATTATTTCATAAAGTTTCTCATGTCCACAAAAGAGTATGTGTGTTATATTCAGTATGCCATTCTTAGTAACTTCCCAGATGATGGTTGTAAAGGCTTATTAAGTTCAGAGTGTGAGTTTCAGGAAATCTGATGGTGTGGAGCAAAAGACTATGTCTTCAGTTTTAATGTAGTCAGTAGTGCTGACAAAACCTGGTTATTCCAATGCTAAAATTTAATTTCATTATTTTTATTGTCGTCAGGATAGTTTAGTGTCATTGCTACTAGCTGAAACAATAAAAAGTGGATAAAGTTTCAATAAGAAATTGAGCTGTTTAGTCCCATAATGGATTCAGTGTGTAAAAATGTATTTTGTATCCTGGTTTCATGGTACATTGAAATACTTAAATCATCATGGCAGGGCACACCATTATTCATCATGATTGTCTTGTACTGAGTGACTGACCTGTCGTCCTCGTCAGTTTTGTTTATCAGTGTTGTGACAATATTTTGGTTGTGTTCAGTTGTGACCTTGTTTTGGTTATGTTTCAGCTTAAGTGGTGTCCCCAGGTAAGGAGTAAAGCAGTGACTCATTACACTGCTATTTTAGTAAGCTTCTTGTTTACACTGCTTTCATTGGTCCTTGACCTCATAGTATAGCCAAATATATTTTGTCTGCTGTTTGCTTCATCAATAATCTCATTGTTACCTTGGTACTGAGGTGTAGTTTATGTACCCGCAGTAAACAAAATGACAAAATAGAACTCTTATAAAAAATATTACTTGTTAGAGGTGCATCCTGTATCAAAGGCTACATTATAAAATTATTTATCCTTTAGTCATTCAAACCTGAATGTTGAGATGTAAAGGATCATTTATATAACTGTGTCAGCTTTACCAAACAGAGGAATTCCTTTCCCTTGTCAATGCTATGCCCATAAGTTGCCAGTGTGATTTTACAGATTTGTGGAATGTTGAGAATCTCATTTATCATCATCACATGTAATTTTACTAGTGTGTTCCTTTCTTTGACTGGAGCTGTCATAGTTGACTCAATTTTCATTTCACAAACAAATCTGGGCACCTTGGGACTTGGGTTAACAATAGTTACAAAATAAAACTTCAGTTAAAGAAAGCAGTGTGACCTTCCCAGGTCTGAAAGTTAAACAAAAGTCTCATATAAAATGACATTGATGATTTGTCTTGCATTTTCTCCATAAGTGCTGGTGCTTAACCTAGGCAAACTGGTGTTTAAGATAAAAAAAACAAACAACAGGCAGACAAAAATTGATGATGTAAATGCAGATGGCCAGTTGACAGAATACAGTTGCAGAATGGTTTTAAAAAATACAATGTACACATAATAGAATTCTCCAGTAGGTATACCACAGTTTTTGAGAATATTGCTCTGGATGTTTCAACTTCACTAGCCTTATATAATGTATGTGATGAGGCTTAAGAAATACCTCTGGTGTGTGTCTACCCTTAATCAATCTCAAGTATCTTTTTAACACCATAATGTGATGGCTGTATTCATAAACCACTTAATAATCTGGGAATGAGGATGGTGAGATGCCTGGGGTTTGCGATACAGGGTTTTGCATTTTATATGATGTATGAAGCCCTGAGGCTGTGAAATCTTATCCATTCAGATGTCACCCCTATCAGCGTCTTATCAGTGGCTTCATGACACATTACTCCAGGTCATAGAGTGATCATACCAAAAGGCTGGGTGTCTAGTGTGGCGAATGTGAAGCACTGAATTCAGAAATTCCTGCCTTGATAGTCATTTTAGGACTTTCTTACCATAATAATATATTGCTAGTCAGTGTAACTGTTCTGTTTGTATAAACTGAGGAGAAGGAATATAAACCTATTGGAGGTAAGCTTGTAGTAACAGCAAAGCCATTTATTTGCAGCTGCCTGTTGGCTTTAGTATAAATCTGAAGTGTACAGTAAGATGTGGCATAAGATGATCTGAGCTGTGATTTAAAATATACATGTATTACTTTATCAGATAGATGTACATGTACCAGTACTTGTACTGTACCCAACTTTATGGACAGGTGAGAAGAGCTGTGATCAGAGTCCGCTGGCAGTGCTGGAGCACAACCACTAGAAAATTAGGAGCAAAGAATTTGGAAGTTCTCTGCTAATCTTGGCATGACATAGATTTGGTTAATTTTTGCCTCAGCCAGCCAAGGGTCTTGGACCACTTGCTTTTAGACCTGTCCCATCAGCCAGTTTATTTACATATATATTTTCCTTTTCTTTTTTTTTCTTTGTCTTTCTTGCCACAAGCCATCTGCATAGCTTAAAAAATCTTGTGCATAAGCCTTCAAAGCGTGATAATTAGCTTATGGTTGTTTTTTTTTCCATTCAATTTGAACGCAACTTAATTTTGGAATGTTGACTCAGGATAGAGAAAGAGTTCTTGAAGTATTTCACAAAGAATACAATTCCCTGGAAAGATCTGGCAAGGGAGGAAACCAGTGATTGTCATTGATGCAATCAGCATCAACTGTGCAGGATAAAAATAGCAACAGTTTTCTCTGTGTGTGAGGAGAGTCGGTGGGTGTGTGCTCCCTCACGCCATCCCTCGTGCTAGCCAAGAATATTGATCACCCAGATTATTGATTGGTGAGTGGCGTGTGTTCCAGACACTGAGGCTAGGCCACTGTGAACCTGTTGGCTCAATTCAACCAGACGTGGCTCTCTGCCGGCTCAGGCTGCGTTTTTTTATTCATAAAGTAGTGGTCTCTTGTTTAGACAGACTTTGGTATGAAAGTGTTGTCCATTACTGATGACAGTTGTTTTGGAATGGAAAGATGACCTGTGTGTATTGTAGAAGTTTCTCAAACAAAAGGAGACAGAGGGATGTTAGTAACCAGCTTAGGTGTATGACACAAAGAAAATGCCAGCTAACATGAAAAGACAGTGAATGATTCAGTGGTTGGTGGTTGTTTTGTGTTTAGCTAATTAGCACCTGTATTCATAAACTTTTGTTTGAGATTTGCTTGTTTTTACTTAGCACAGTGTTGCATAGTTCATTTCACAGGATCACCACCTTTCCGAGGTACAACCCTCATAGAGAGAGAGAAAGGGTTGCTTTGCCTGATGGATTAAATGTGAAACCATTATATATATTTTGTTTACAACTGGGTTACATTGAAGTTTATATCTGTGATGACTTATTGATATATGTCACTGTCTGTCACTAATAGGCACAAAGCCAGGAAAGCACGCCAGAGACCCCTCTGGAGAGGGGGATGGCAGCCAGGACTCACCTTCCCCTAAGAGATCACCAAAGAGCACATCCACCAAGAGAAGTGAGGTAGGCTCTAGCCGAGAGCAAACTCCAGCCCATATAGGGGAAGCAGGGGACGCACCCGGAGGAGAATCTAGTCAAGAACCCAGGCGATCTTCATCAGAAAAGGAAAATCTCCACGAAATGTCTTCTAGTAAATCCCCATCCAAAGACAGTAAGGGCAAATCCAAGTCCAAGTCAAAGGCCAAGAAGCATAGCCAGAAGGAGCCAGTTGAAGAGGAGATCAAGCCCATGCAGCAGTCACCAGTGAAGATGGAGCAGCGGGAGTTAGAACCCTTGACTCCCCTAGTGATCAATGATAACCATGAGACTTCCATCAGCCAGCATAATCCACAAGCCACATCTACACCTGCTGCCAATGGACAACTCCATGGTCCTGCTCTCAGTGAGTATTCAAAACTATGTTTCTTTTTCAGTCAGTCTGTAACCTAGGACTTGTCAGTTAGTTATTCTGAAAGAAAAAAAAAAGAGCTATCTTTTATAACTTGCTTTCATCACTATTTGTTTAATTGTTTGTGTAAAAGCAACCGATTTATGGGTGTATATATATAGTAGATCTAAAGAAGTTGACATCTCTTTGGGCAGCCTGATGGGGTAATCCAACATTGTAAAGACCAATGGAAATTTTAAAGCACTTTCCAGAACCTGATAAATTTCCTCGTCATAGATGCGCTAAATGTCCTTGTCAGGGAATGGGTCTTAAATAAATAATATTATTATTGTCAAGTGATCTGAAAACTGATAGGAACTTTCCATGACACCTGAATCTGTGGTGGGATCCATGCAGCATGGTGTTCTGGAGTAAAGTAGGTCTATCCTCAGGCTCATCCCAGGAATTAGATCACTTGTCCTTTAACTCCATTCCAATGGTGTTGTCTTTCAGCCAGTTGTCATAGTTGTAAAGGACAAATAATGTTTTGAGGGCAAGGCCTTACCCATAGCTCTGTCAAGTCTCCAATTTGCATATTTGTCTCATCTCTCTTGTCATGTATTCCCTGCATTTTGCCTTTTTTTTCTCTTCCTTGTTCACTCTAATCCATCGTTTTTCTTTTCTTTCCTTTCGTGTCTGATCAGTATTGATTTCCTAAGTCTTTCATTTTCCTGCCCGATAGTCAAGCACCGCAGTTGTGGTTAGAAGGGCTTACAGTCCCAATAGGTTCGTCTTTAAACAAAGCCTGTTATGTTTATTATTTGCTGATGCATGATCACGGCAAGGCTTGAAAAAAAATGTTTTTGTTTAATAATTGTTTATTAACTTTGGGGGGGAAGGCGGGCGGAGGGGGGGAGATGAAGAGAAACGCTATTGCATATAGCGTAAAAGCTAGACCTGTTGAAACAGAGGCTTTGCCTATGACCCAAACGTGCTCCGGGCAGCATATGTTGCATATGTATCTAGGAATATAAAGACCTAATGACGTTTTTGCGACAGCTTGGGGTGAATCTATTTTCTTACTCCTAGGCTCTGTAGATAAAAATCGATTTCAAGATCTAGCCGGGCGTTTCATAAGCCGGGCCTGGTAATTATATGTCCTAAGATTTGTCATGTCCCTACGGAACACTGCGCTGCATAGTACTTACTACATGTATGTTGTAAGTGGCATTGGGATCGTGTGTTTCAACTTGAACATCTTCTGTCATCGTCGCCTAAACCTTATTAATATCCTCCATAGGTTTCTCGGTGTCCTTCCGACAGATCACCACACCAAATGCATAGTATGTACAGTATTGTACAGCTCGATAAGAGTATAGAGCCAATCCACAATGGTTAGTGGATCATTGTGGATAATAGTTAATGATTTATGAACCAAGGCACAAACATTACCGTAAAGCACCAGTGATCAAAGACAAAGATTACTTGTTCTTGCAAGCACATTGTCTTGTTCACTGCCACCTACATGCACATACCCACATAATATATTATATAAGACACAGATACATGGCTCTTCACAAACCCTAGATACTTGCGCATAATGTGTGCGAGCACACACACACAAACACAGGCACAAGCATACCAGAAACACACACCCAAATTCACACACATACATACACCCACACACATGTGCGCGCACACACGCCGTCCGAAGAAAACTTATCACCACAGACAGACAGTTGATAGTAGAAAAAGAACCGGGATCTTCCCCCCTCCCGGTCTCTCTNCTCCTCTCTCTCTCTGTCTCTGTCTCTTTCTTTCTCTCTCTTTCTCACTCTCTCTCTCTCTCTCTCTCTCCCCCACATTTCATTGATCTAGCTCTTCTCGACCTTCTGAGATATTTGTTTGGAGCAGCAGGGGATGGGTGGAATCTTACACTATAAACTGTATGCTTCTGGCCAACTCATCATCCGATGACAAATCAACAAATAACAGAAAGTTGGTTCATTTTATACGAAGATCTAATACCAATTTTGGACAAAATCCAAAACACTGTCATTAACGACCCAATCTATTATAAAGGTTGGTGCGCCAGCCATGATCACTGTCAGAGAATAGAGCACAAATGATCTATTACCAAGGAGCCAGCCATGATCAACAATAACAACAATAACAATAAGTTTATTTAGCTCAGGTACTGTAAGTACAAATGAGCAAACATGAAACGGAAAAATAGATGGCCTATATACAATGAAAATAATCCCGTCTACATTATAGCATTGGCACACGCACGCTCTCTCTTTCTCTCTCTCTTTCACACTCACACACACACATACCCACAAACACACACACATACCCACAAACACACACTCTCATACACGCGCATGCACACATGCATCTTAGGCTTATGAGGGCAGTCTCTTCAATATTAGTTTTATAAAGCAAGAGAGTTTCTTAAGTAGATCTAAATTTGTAGTATTAATTAAGTCAATATATTTATGCATACTTGGGTACCTTCGATAATAAGATGGTATGTATCTTTTCCTTTCATCATCAAAGTTTCTACATGCTAATAAATAATGATACTCATCCCCAATATCGCCATGACACAGGTTGCACTTTCTCTCATGATATTCTATACCAACGTATCTTCCCTTTTCTACAGGTAAACGATGATTAGCT
>JAWQUT010000228.1:795980-817780 GCA_033807755.1 Ellobium chinense
GGGGGGGGGGGGACAGAAAGTGAAAGGTGAGAGGCGCTGAGATTATAGTTTCAGCGCCATGTTATGCCCTACAGCACATTACTCAGAAAAGATATATACATGTACAGCGCCAAAAGGCGGGGTCAAAATACATTCTGATTTCTATTGTGGGAACAGAGTATACAGTTACACCGCAAAGAGGCGAAGTAAAAAAAAACAATAGCGTTCACGAGACTTGATTCAATTTCTCGTGCACAGACAAAACGATGTTCACGTGGTTATTCTGTCTGATTGGTCATGGATGTAAAACTATTTAATGTACAGTATTAACATTGAAACAACTTTTTACACTCCTTACATGACACACCTCAAGATGGAAAACGACAGTTGAAAGTTATAGAAACAGTGCGAGAAAAGGTCTGCATACTTTATAAACCAAGAGAAATACAAATTGAAATCCCGCTTTCTTTTTTGAATGACTGTGCTCCACCGAGTTTCGCTGAAACAGTGGGTATTTGGTGCTGTAAATGTACATATTATGAGCTCCGCGCAGTTTCGCTGAAACTGTATATGTTTTGGCGCTGTAAATGTATATTTGTTTCGCTGTATCTGTATATCATTTCGCTGAAACTGCCTATCCCCGAGAGGCGAGCTATTAAAAATATGAAAACAAAGAAAGTGTCCTGGCTTCAGAAAAGGCCCACCTGTGACCATATTGAAACGCAACACGTTGTAGATTTTGCCATACTCTTCTTACTCTGTGGTGTAGGAGTCTGTTGGGGGGGAAAGCTGCCTCTGCTGTCTTCAGTCTCTGTTGGGTGAGCAGGATCATGTCCTCTTGGCGTTCTATCAACATTTCATGTACGTAGAGCTTCAGCTCTGATTGTTTGTTTTCATCTGGCTTTGAAGTGATAGAATTTTGTTGCTAGAATCTGAGTAATATACCTGTAGATTCTATTAAATTGTGAAGTTGTGCTATTTTTTTTTTTATGGTTAATATATTATTCGATCAACTTTCTAGAGAACTTTTGTTCACGGAATCGTTGTATTTATTTGTCACATCATATAATCATTGTGGAGGGATGATATCCAATTACAGTATGAAAATAAAAAATCTGTAGGGAAATTAGGTTTGTCCGGTATGGAATTTTACGCGCATCTGAAATATGGAAGATGATCCGCAATCACGCAGTTACCAAGGAAAGATTCATGAGACATCTGTCCTTAACCGTAGGGACCCTTGAAGGTCCCAGCAGATTTCAGTGCACATAGCCAAGGTCTAGATGTCAAATTTGGGAGACGTAAGTAACAGCCATGTAATTCAGGCAGTAGCCGAGGACGTTTGGGACCCCAGGAGCTTAGACAGAATTGTTATGAACACGATTTACACGTACCCTGCGACTTTTGGAAAATGCAGTATTCTGCCAGTGTGAAGAATATTGCGGACCACCTCAGCCTTGCACTGCAGCGCCTGTAGTGAAGAAACCAGCGCCTTCTGCACCACTCGAGGATAATAATTATGACCCTGCCAATATCTGTCTTAAAAATAATGGTAAGAAAATAAGAAAAGGAATCCCTTGGTAGGTTGTTGGTTGTTGTTTTTTTTTCGGGTGGGAGGAGGAGGGGAGGGAAGAGGGTAGTCAAAGGTTGCTCATCCCGAAATTCTGAAGGGAAGCCTGCGCCTGTTAATTCCCGATGTTATTGATTATCGACCTGTTGTGAATGAGTCAGAGAGAAAGGGGCGGTGGTTTTCATTACAGTGAATGAATCGCCTGACAGTTTTTCTCGGGTCGCTTATGTTCTTGTAAGCAGTGATTGCAGTCGTCTGTGATCAGAACGGGAGTGTTTCTTTCTATCGTCTGTCGTCATCATGGGGAAGGGGTATCTTGTGACTGAGGTCACACTTTTGACACAGCACTGAAGGTGTCATTTTCGTTTAACGATACATCTTGATTATCCATAAATTACTGTATATTACGTTAATAGTGTTTCGTTTGCTTTCACTAAAGATAGCAATCCCACGATGGTATTGGAGACAGTTGCTTCCATACATTCATCACACTGGGTTGGAGGGGTTTGAGAGGATGTGGGAGGACAAAAATTGTTTTATCTACTCTATCCGTGTTTTGTATAATACAATATGCGGAGAGAGGACCGAATTTTCGCTGAAGTATCGGAAATGGCTTTTGACGACTAGATAATTTTGGCCAGTCCTGCTTGATGATTTTCTCATGTGTAGATGAGCGCAGAAGCCCAGAATAATCTGAAGTCATGTTACAGGAGTGCCAAATTGTCATAACCCTGAATCATACCGATAGAAGAACATACCATACTTGATAATGTCAGAAAGAAAAAAAAAAGCAAAAATTGGCAGGTGGTAACTAGAAATGCCTGCATTCGCATTTTCCTTGCGGGTTACTGCCCCTTAAAATCTACTGGCAGTAAGCTCACTGATAAAATAAGAACCAAACCTAAAGTTCGCAAGTCCAGCTTTACTTGCAAAATTCGCGAAAATTAGATCCTCGTGGAAGGAAAAAAAAACAACGTTTTTACCGTATACAATAACTAGAGTGACAGTCTTGTTAGAATTATTTTATCCTGTTGATTATTCCTTTAATTCAGAGTGAATGAAGATTTCAGTGCTCACTTTTTTTTTCTTGTTTTAAATTCTGACAAGTTCTCTCCCCTTCTTGAACATGGCTGAAACAACTGCAAGGGGTGTCAGAGACTTGAAATGTCACGGAGCCTAAACTAACAAAGCAAAGGTTAAAAACATGAAAACCGCTGGCTTTCAACTATGTCAAGGTCTCTGTTGCCATTAATAATCATAGAAAACAACAAACTCCACAAACGTAACATGCGGCAACTTCCTTGAGTAATTAAAATCCGGACAACTAGCGGCCAGCAGTGGAGACTGCACTGTTTTTTTGTTGGTATTAAACAAGGTCTCACCGGGATGACAAACGGCTGCTTGTACAGAACTGCATCTAGTGTTGGCCAATGGCTGNCCCAAACCGCCGCAAACTTTTCCTTTAAAAACAAAAAATGTCCGTGAGTTAGGCACGACTGTGTTCTCTAGTGTGGAGAATTGAATCCTAGTGTTGTCCAATGGCTGGGTCAGTTGTGTCCCTGTCGAATTCTTAAGTTTTTGTTTCACATTACCAGACCCCATCCCCTCCCTCTTCGTGTCCATGAGAAAATAAAAAAACCCAAAAAACCAACTATGTCCATGAGTTAGGGCCGACAGTGGTATCCAGTGTTTAGTTTGCCCCAGGGACCAAATTATGAAGCCGGACTGGGCTCAGTGGCCTACTGTGTCACACGACCAATCCGATCATACTTACTCAACTACCTGGCATTCTCAGCAGGTCGTCGTCGCTTAATCTATTTAAATACACCGGTCCAATTGTTTCCCTTTTTATGGGCTTCACTTTGCTGAAGTGGCTGGTTGCGGCTTACGGTACTTGTTTCGTTTGCACTGGTGATTTGGACCCTGGTTGGAGGACACTTTGTGGTGCGACTGTAATGGGCTTTAGGAATTCAGGGCACGGATTGCTAGTCCCTGAAACTAATTTTTTTTGATGATGTTCTTTCATTCGCTGGCAGGTTAAAACAGGACCTCAGTGATCCAAACGGCTCAGATTACAATACTGACCATGACATTAAATCTTTGCTCCTCTGTTAGGGTCGCTACTGAAGCCTCTTGTAGCGCGTAATATTGCAGTGTATAGAGCCTACCGTGAAATGATCTTGTATAATTTGTGGCCGTGAAGGACGTGTTTAATATGTGATGAAGATTTGAGGCGAAAAAAATCTAATGAAAGAGGATGATAGAGCAGTCTGTGTCGTTGTGTGTAAGTGTCAGCTTTGAAGCTTTGAGGAGCATTTTATGATAAGCGAAAATACTTTATTATTTTCATTATCTGTGGACTTACGTGACTTCTTCTGTGGATAAGGATGAAGAAAGGGCCGTCTAACCCAGCGCTGACAGTGAGGATACAAAGTAAGCTTCCAGTGGTATTGTGTCAACCATTACAATGCTTTATCTACTGAGCCAAGGCCGTGGGGACTCTTGACACTGTATAATTTACTGTCGTATAGTGCTTTATCTTGTAATTGTCTTGAGGTGCCTGCGAGTATTGGGTAGTGCATAAATTACTACAATACAAACATTTTTTACCAATTATATCAGCTTTGGCGTTCTTATCGGACGTCTCCATTTTATTGGCGGCAAGTTTTTATCTTTGTAGGGCCGAGTCAGAGGGAAGGTGACGGCATAGGTCATGGCTCTCGCGCGCGCATCTGCGCCGGTAGTGTATTTATCTTAAGACTATGAGGGTTGCTTGGAGGGNGGGGGGGCATATTGTTTCCTTAATGTTGTTAAAGATTGTTTTTATTGAAGCAATATAATGAAGCGACTTCAGCGAGTTCTTGGAGTAAACGCGTGATTTACCCTTTAGATCACGAAAGATCAGATATGTGTTTTCACTTAGACATGTGAATGTCAAGTACTCGCAGAACTCACATACTGGTCATAATGCTAGAGCAAGGTCGCGTTTTCTAATGGGGATTTTAGTAACTTATGGACCTCACAAACTGGAAAGCATGGGCTGGTCCCTTGGAATTCGAGGGGAAGAGGTCCAACTGTCTCTTGAGATAGGACGATCCTGCCATCNTAAACGTGTGATTTACCCTTTAGATCACGAAAGATCAGTTATGTGTTTTCACTTAGACATGTGAATCTCAGGTACTCGCAGAACTCACATACTGGTCATAATGCTAGAGCAAGGTCGCGTTTTCTAATGGGGATTTTAGTAACTTATGGACCTCACAAACTGGAAAGCATGGGCTGGTCCCTTGGAATTCGAGGGGATGAGATCCAACTGTCTCTTGAGATAGGACGATCCTGCCATCAGCCAATTATTTAAGAAGTATACATAGCAAGAAGCGTTTTATTTGAATCAACCTCCACGACTAATCATACGAAACTGAACTTCATAAGCAGCGGGGTATGCAGACTCACATTTTCAGAGATGTCAGGTTTGGCGACGACAAGAATTCAAATTAGTATTGATATACATTATGGCCAGTCTAACATGGAACTTAATAACGAATAAAAATGTTATGTCACACATGGATTAAATAATAAATATTTTCAAGATTGTAATGACAGTTAAGTTTTACAAACATACGTTCTTGTTCCGCTTGGCACGGTGCAGTGCCAAGCCAAAGGCTTTGTGCACTAACAACCTTTGTCAGGCGAACAGTTTGGATCGAGCGGGGCACAGAACGCAGACAGCGATGCGAAATCAATACCGTATTAATGTTTTAAACCTTGTCCGAGTGGTCGTGTATATAGCCACAGACCTGAAGACCTCGATGAATTTAAACTTGACCGCTGGTAGTCTGATAGCATTTCTGATCTATTTCAGCACTTCAGGATCAGTGCCAAGGTACTGATGCATAATAGTGTCTGTCAACAGAGCCGTAACAGTCATTCCAGCAGCCATTTCCCAGGGATTTTAAAGCCTTTTGTTGTCGTTGTCGAGCTTCGAGCGATAGGGGTCTGGTAATGGAAACTGGAGATATGAGTAAATGCTAGTAATTGTGGGATGCGGTTAGGCGGCGCAATTTATTTTATGAGAAATACATCCTGTTTTTTTTAGTGAATGTTGTAAAGGAGCGAAACGTGTCATTAAAGGATTGCAGTCAAGGGAAGTCGAGTGTAAGGACCGGTTGTATGCTGGTCTGAATCTGTAAATCCTTGTTGGGGAAAGGGTCGAGAAGAGCTAGACGTTCCCTGGAGTTCCCGAAGACTCCTTCAAGTAGCTTTGCCCATCTCTTTTTATTGGTATCCTGTCATTCGGCAGGTGAGCCGCCATCTCTGAGTTCTTAGCGCAGGATTGAGATGTCACTTCAGTCTGGGTGGTCTTTTGGGATTCTGTTGGACTTATTATTTTTGTCAGAGCTGAGTCATTGGCGAAACTTGAGCTTATCATGGGCTTTTGACACTGGGCAACTTTACTGGCAGTCTCATAGCCTCACATTGTCACCTCCGTCCTTCTATAGCTCCTTTACTTAAATGTTGGTAGTCGTAAAGAGTGCTTTCCGTATAATGGCACTGTCTTTTTAATTTGAAACATTATGCCAAACTGTAGAAGTCGAACACAATCAGTCCGCTTAAGCAGCAGTTGTTTTTATGTCAAAACGGCTGTCTCGAAAATACCGAGTGATACTGACATTCACATGGCAGAGGCAATATTTCGACTTTTCATCACGATTCGGAACACGCATTGTGTTGAACACGCCTTTGCAGTAAATGCTTTTAAATTGGGCCGTCGAAACGAGTTTCATCATTTTTTGACATAATGTCATTTTTATGGCCTGTACGCGTGTTGCATCTGCACAATCATGACTCGGGCTCGTGGACACTTTGGTCTTTACGTCAGGTTAAAGTAATGTTCTCGCCATTTTGTGTTTGGACAATACGAACTTCATATCCTTCAACAAACTCTCTTGAGTCAAATCAAGTCTAATCCGAACTTGGACTTGGACTTGTCCTTACTCGAGTCACACAGCACTGATATGGAGGAAGCCAACCGATGGCGTAACATTCCCTGCTGTTATCTCAGAGGTGTAATCTGAAAGCAAGAGGAAGATTTGTGATGTAAGACAGCAGAAATCTTCATTTTTTGATAGTATTTAGATCTACACTCTCTCCTCCGTTCCTCTCCCCGACTCCTCTAGAATCTGCAGCTGTTCTGCTCGACTGCAGGTTGAGAAAAGGGTCTCTTTTCTCCTGGTCAGATGATTGTAACCCTATCAAAGTGGACATCTAGTAAGTGCGAGCCACATAGTGCTCAGTGCGAGCTGTCTCGTGGGCTTAGTGCAGGAAAACTTTCATTTTAAAGTTTGGAGGTCGGTAAACCATGCCCGCTGACTTGCTGAAGTCATCATTTTTAGGCCTAAATGGTTCGCAAGTGCGTTTCTGCTCTTCACCCAGACAGTCTAAAGTTCAGTTGTCTCCGCTTAGATCTGCATAATCGCAATATCCACTTATGTGCAACATTTTAGATAGCAGGATACCACATTGTCTATGGGCAGCCACAACTCATTTAAAGTGACAATCCTGGCCATGCTCGGAAGAGTTTGCGATTAAACGAATCAACCGTATTAATTTTCTCATGAGACCCGTCCTGGACTTGCATGCCATGCATGTCATTCCTTTTTTTTTTTTTTTTGGTTTCTAACTGCTTTATTATGTTTTTCACCAGAGTAGAGTAGTGGCCTTCGTGACTCATGCGTAAACGATGCAAACAAAGTGGGCAAACGTACTCTATACAAACAGTGTAATCACAAGTCTGGATAATGCAAAAGCGCACTCTATTACTTCGAAGACAAAAAAATGCAAGAACATGAGAACTGTGAAATATAATTCAGGCTCAGTTTACAGAGATCGTGTGGTTTCCGTCAATTAAATGAATCGTTTGTTTAACTATGCATCCATCATACGTTTCTTAAGAAATCGTTAATTTTCACAGTCTCTTTGAATCAAACACCATAGCCTCGTACCTAGATTTACCTCTTGTGATCTTTCATCCTACGATAAACTTTTATTTCATTCATCCTCGCCGACTAAGAGTCGGAAACTATTAGTGATGAGTAACTCCTTTTGGTCCGAGGTGAATGCAGACCGCCAGACTATTATTCTGTTGTCTTGTGAACACGATGGCTGGGGCATCCATTCACGGCATGAAAGATGTGGTGAAACATGCACAGTCGAAGGGGGAACTTAAAACTCTGTAATTTTATATATAATATATATACACTGTACATACAGAGAGAGAGAGAGAGAGAGAGAGAGAGAGAGAGAGAGAGAGCAATTTTGCTTTTTGAAGACTTGTGCGATTGTGCGGACATTGCGATTAAGCATAGTTGACCGTGTTGTGACGTCGTCCTATGTGACAAGCAGCATGCATCTTTAAGATATTTTTGTCTGGTTATTCTCTCTGCGACTTTTTTGTTTATGTTTTATCGCTCTGGTGGTGCAGGTACATGGGGCTTGTCACCACATCGTCTCTGGCCGAAGTGCCCATTCTTTCAAGAGGGAGGGGGTGCAGTTGTGTATGTGCGAGGGCCATATCTCAAGCTTGGATGCATGTTTCATCGTAATGCGTGGCACTGAGCAATGTAGAGCGCTTTGTTGTCTTTTGTTACTTGGCGGGCCATGTTTTACGCTGTCGGCGTGTCCTGGGGTCAGAGACTGTTTTGGCCCATGGGCTAGCAATGCGACATCCCTGATCTGCGTTTGGGTTGCACCACTGCATCGACCTTGCAAATATTGCAAAGACACAGCTTGCAAATCATGTCGTCTTCGACCTGAGGCCACTCATAAATAATGCAGACATCGCAAATGAGATTTTGAGATAACGTTTGACTTAACAGTGTTCATTCTACAACTAGACCTTGTCGCCCCCCTTGGGAGCATAGAAGCTACTTTTTTTTTTCGGTGTCAGTACCAGCTATATTTCTGTTTTCTTTTGCGGACTAGGGTTTCTGGCCCTAGATCCATGCCCAGGCCCCCTTAGTCGCCTTTTATTACGTACATGCATGGAGGGGAGACAGTGGTCCTAGCTTTTCCATCAGGTTTCCAGGACTCACACGGGCGTAACAGATTTCATAGAGAATAGTTATTATGGGTAAGTATGAAAGCCGCATCCTGTGGGTCACCACCTTATAGTATTGCAACTTTACCTTTTGATTGGTCTCGTTGTTTTAACGCTAATGTCGTCGACTTTGCGTGACGGAAATCCGGCAGGATCAAGGAAATATTGCGGTTAAAAGGAGTAGTGACTTTACCAAAGATTTTAATGAATTTTGTAATTATTTCATTTACAAAATACAGATTCTTTTGTCTGAAGGATGTTGCCACCCACATGTAAAGGCTTGGTTTGTAGTGTGATATGTCTATCGTAGTACGTCGAAGTTGGTCATAGCTGGTAGAGTGAAGTCATTATTGAATAAAATCCGAACTCCACTCTTCGGACATTGAAATCAGAGACGTTTGCTTGGTCTAGTTCCCTTCCCCCATAAAAGAAAGCTTCCGAAACAAATGTAACATTGTTATCTGTGAGTGAACAGATATGCGCTCCATGACATCAGGGCCACGCTTCTCCTAGCGGGAATTAATGTATGGAATACCCTTTATGGCCCACAATAATAGCTAGATAAAAACCAGTAAATTTTATTACATGGCACTGAATCGAAGGGCGAGAGCCCACATGGGGTTGGATCGTTAAAGGAAGAAGATGGAAGGCATAAAAGTGTGCAAATTTGACATCGTAATAATAATGGTCGAACATGATCTTGCGACCACTTGCCGAGGCGACAGGAAAGACCGATCATACTTCCTAAATATCTAAACTCCACTATGTGGCCACCTGTCTAACGCGACCGAGAACGTCCTTTGTGATTCCCTAGTAAAACATAAGGAAAGACTGTGAAAAGGGTCACCGCTAGTCGGTTGATCTGAAACCTGGTATGGGTAATTCAAGTACTGAAGGACGAGGAAGGTCTTCTTTCCCGTGTCATACTGCAGCTCCAAACCAGTTACTAACTTGCATAGTTTGGAAAATAGAAGAAAAAGTGTTGTTTTTTTACCTAAACCTCCTTCCAAAAATAAATAAACCTGTACAAAGCGATGTAAGGCGACCACTTTTCTAAGGAACAAAAAGTGGTCACCTTAACAGGTTTCAGTGTATGACCTTTTCAGTGTTAATCACTATCGGACGTCGCCGGTCGTAATTACGTAGTAGCCATTGGCTTGGAGTTTGTTCTGCCTTTCTATGTGTGGGGAGGAAGAAGGACAAGAATGAAGTACCGTATTTTCTTTGTACCACAAACGGTTTCAGCTAGTCCTGATCCTGAGCGAGTACAGCTGAACGATTTATAAACTGTGCCTATGAGATGCTCAGTTAATTTGTATATCAGTGTTAATCCGTGAGAATACTGTACTGAATGGTATACCAAATCTTCCGTGTCTTTGCGTGCAGCAGGTGCAGCAATGAAAACCACAGGGCTTGAGAGATCAGTTGTTTTTTTTTTTATGTCGGGTGGCTCGCAGTCTGTTTGCAAAGATCAGAGAGACTGTTGGTGTTCGTCATAATCCGAAGGGCAAGGTACGGTAATGTAGTTGTCAGTGGCAGTCCGGATCGTATGGGGAAGAGACCCAAACGCGGATCTTCTCTTTGTGATGACTCACCTCTTGCTAGGTCAATATGCGTATTCGGCCGTCAGAAAAAAAAAGTGGTGTATTTAGACCTGATAATGGTTGAGTATGAAGCATTGTTGCGGATTTCAAACTTTGGTGGCATACTCGCATACATGTTATTCTGTGGGGCTTCTTTGTTTTCGTAATCACTTCAGCTCGCAGTGGGGTGCTCAACACCTCTTCCTGCCCCAAATCCAATGTTTTTGTCTATTCTGCCGCCTGCTCGGTGAATGATTCTGCGATATTCAGCTGTCTAAAAGACAAAAACAATGTTCGACTAGCCTGACAGTGGCTGGGTATGAAGAATGATTGCTTCATTTGGTCGCATACATGTCGTGCTGAGCTTCTGACGAAAATCATTTGTTTGTTATTTTCACCTCATCTGGCAATGGGATGTTTCACCTATCCACGCCTCAAGACTGTGTTTCCGCCCCAGCTTTCACTGTTTCATGCGCTGCCGCCGGCCTCACTTTCTTGAATTTGACAGTGTAGCATATCTTGTTATCATGTACAGTGTAGAAAGCAACTTAGCAGTCCGAAGTCTCGTGCTTGGAGGAGCTCCTTGACGGCTTACTGTTCAAGAAACGTGAGATTGGTCTCCGTCACGGGGATTGTGCCGCCGCGCCTATGCCCCGAAGATCCCGGGCGCCGAACCGGTGTGTATGTATTTCACAGAGAGCCCTAGAGAAATACTGCGGTCCTGGAGATCACAGTGATGTTCATCCAGCAGAAGAAGTTACTATTTCACGTGCCACGGCCCAGCATACCTCCTTCTTTACGATAATAGACAGGGTTTTTTTTCCTCTATGGGACTGGTATGGCGAGGTAGGCATGCGCTTGTGGCATTTTGTTGAGTTACGATCATACTGCAGGATAATATGAACTAAAATAAAATGCGAATTTCCATGTAGCTCCTGACATGTAGTATTTACGTAACAACAGGAAATGGTATAAATTTATGAGCATACATACCTCTGTCATCATGGTCCCTAAGAAATCCGAATCTATATAAAAGGTATCTAGTCAAATATTTTTGAGGGGATACCTCAGCTTCTGGGTATATTGCGTTGGCTGAAGGCTGGAGATTTAAATCAAAAGTTGTCACTAAGTAAATTACTCAAATAGGCCTCATCAAATCAAATATAGTCCACTGCTACATTAATATTGATCCATCAAATGCACTCTAGGTCTGCAAGGAATCTCTAAAGTGAAAGAGATACGCAAGTAAAAGGGGGAAAAGGCTTCAGGGCCACTGCCTATTGAGGAATACATGTCTTCAGTGGACTTAGAATCAGACAACAGAGTAAGCCAACAAGGTTAATTCTGGTGAGGCCCCCTCCGCCAGTGATATCTAGTATTATTTGCCGAATTTGCACACAAGAAAAAAAAAAAAGATATGAGGGGGAGGGAAAAGGAAGAGAGAAACCAAGAACCACCACCTGGAATACCTGACCTCGTAGTAACTGGCGCTCTTCATCTACTCTGTTATTAGTCATGGGCGGTTCGATTCCTACCTTTTTCAGAATCTCTTGATTCCAATTCCAATTCTGCAGTCTCCAGAATGGAGTCGAAATCTGACCTAGCGGAATGTAGCTGGGAATCGAATGATAAAACTTTATTAAGATTTAAATTTGAATAAGTAACGCAATACGCTATTCTCGTGTTTTTCGTAATCTTGTTATGAATTACAGTTCCCAGAAACTGCGAAAAAAAAGAAAAAGATTCGAGTACCAGTGGTGGAAGTTTCGTATTATGATTCAGGAATAATATGAATAGTCGACTACTTTCATGAATCATGATCACGCCCACTTCCATGCTTCATCTTAACTTTTTACCTGCGACTGGGAGTTGTAGGGTTTCATTTTCCAACAGGTGGCAGGCAGCAGTTTCTCACACACGCCCTTGCATACCAATAACCGACTCCGCATACTCACACTCGAAGAGAAATATTTTCACTCACACGCACTCATTTCTTCTTGCTAGCATTCACACACCCCCGCATTGTTAACATGCGCTTACCAGTGATCTTTCAGCTCACTCTCCTGTGCTTGAGTGTTCAGACTAGTACACACAATTCATTAAGCATCTTCTCGCTACTCTTTCGTGAGTACCGTTACATTGGCCTAAGCGCCCTTTCATTCCTGAAGGGCTGTTCACATAATAACATATAACCACACATGCTTGCATACTCACTCACTCACTCACACATACATGACAGACACCTAGAGCGAGCAAAGAATCGGAGCAATGATATTCAAGAGTGTTAGTTTCCAAGAAATTTTATGAGGTTCGTCGACAGCATCCCTCATTATTTAGAGTGCAATTTCTTTAAAACACTGCACACAGTTATGAAAACATAAAGGACATCGGAAAGCCAGACTACGTTTGTATTTTCAGTCGTGTACGATTCGCCAGCAAGCTATGGAGTACCTAGTATCATTTCTGCATTGTTTATTACATAGTGTCTAAAATTAATGTGTACAGTATGACTATAAACATTGAAGGCAAGTGGTACAGGTTTAGAAACAATAAGAAGATAATATATAGTCTAGATTTTTTTTTCTTCACAAGGATTTAATTTTTCCTGAACGTGACTCACGAAAAGTACTCAGCGCCACAGGGGATAAAAAAGGGTCATTCGAGTTTTTCCAAAGGTCTTACCGCTAGTTAATCATTTATAAAGTAATCAGTAATCCGAGAAGAAAACCCGAACTTTTTTTTTTTTCAACTTACTGTCTCACATTGTTTGGGCATCATGATTATAGTATGTTTTTCCATCAGTACGATGGCGACCCTGAAGAACCTACATTTTCGCATTCATAAACATAATGAAAGAACCGTCATGAGCAGCTCGCTCGAAAATTGAATCTTTGCGAAATGACATTTTCGATTTGTCGCGAAAATCAGTTGCTCGAAGAAAAAAAACAGCAAGTAATTTTATGACACTGTTACAGTGACCGCTGGATGCTAAAATACAGGTTTTTGAATTTGAAGAAAATGTAACGTGTGGTGTCTAGCGGAAGTTTAACCATCTCTCACTTGATCAGCATGAATAAAATTGTTTGCCATTGTCATCGTGGTCTATAATATAGTCTGAATATACTAAAGTCTTATTATTCTTGAGTGCCAGAAACGAGAAATAGCAACACTCGCACACGAAATTGCTGGTTCTGATTTGCAGCAAAATAGAATCTCGTAAAAATCACAACAAAAACAGCGGCCCTGATATTAGACAACACACAAACCGAAACTTGCACTAGCACTCAAGACACCCCAGACTCGCGCATTCGTTGTTAAACATGTTACTTCGTCATCCACATAATCGCTTTGATCTTCGCGTGCCGCCGGGCAGTGGCCAAATTCACAGCTCGAACATTTTCAGTGTTTCCTGAAATATCCACCGATGGTGTGCGACGGCACGTCCTAAACAAATTTGTGGCTGACCTTGCAAGACACGGACAAATATTTCCTCAAAAAAAAAAAAATGAATGCTTTCGTGTCAAAGAGCGCTATCCACCATAATGTCAGCCATACTAAAGACAGAAGATGTCCATGGCTGTATGCATAATCCAGTATTGTGTTTAATGACTGTGAACACTACTTGATGTTTTGGGAGTTTCCCGTGGTTACCGCAGTGCATTAACTAAGGTAAGGATTAGGCAAAGGGTCACCTGTCACTGTGATCGTGAAACCGGTGTAAGGGTGAGAAGAGTTCACACAAACTGTTTCTGTATGTACCGTACTGTCTTTAGTTGTATTCATTCGCGTCAAGTTTGGCCTATTATTCTTTCTGCGTGTTGGAAGAAGTAAATAAACACTGAACCTTGAATGTGGATATAACGCGTTTTGTCACGAAATTCTTCAAAATGTTGGGATCTTTCATTCCTGGCGTGGTTGCGTTTATCCTTGGTTCGATTGGGATGTAGAACGCCGTCGAGCCGGGTTGGCTGGCCGGGAACTCGTGTTTTCAAGTGGGCTTTGGAGAAAAACAAAAACACAACGGCTCTTAAGAGCGCAGGCTTGAGATAGCTGGCCGATACTGTCAGAGTGTGCTAATCATTGTGGGGGCAAAGAGTTCTGAGACTACCTCAGAACGTTGGTTACCTGTAGCTTGGCGGCGATGGCTTGTTGCGGGCGTAGAATGTGTGCCTTTTCACTTCTCATGTCAGGAAGATAAAAAAATATATATATAGAGAGAGAGAGAGAGAAAAATGTAGATAAAGAAGATGTGAATGAATGTAAAGGGTTGTCGGTTAGGCCATGTTGTGAAAATGCTCGTGAAAAAAAGACACAGCTTGGTTGTGCATAATAAAATGCTTACGCACTGGACTCTTGCTCCATCAGCTACTCTTCAGATACTCTTGAAATAAAAATCTTAGTAAGAATCCTGGGGAAGAAAATGTAGCAATTATTCAATAATAGCAGCAGCAGTGACCACTAGAGAGGCACAGATCGTAAGAGCGTCAAAGATGGCTGCAGGATTGACATTTCCCGACGCTCAAGAGAAAGGAAAGATGACCACAGTATCAAAAGCTACGTTTTGTACGTCCACGAGAAGAAAAGTTGCGGCAGAGAGACAGTGAGAAACAAACAATGGAAAAATGCTGTTTTTGAGGCCGCATGAGATTGTTGCACGGTCGTCGCCTACTGTACTAACCGGTGGGCTTCCGTAATATGCATGTACATATTACAGAATCAAACTGTGTCCACTGTGTGGGCGAGCAATTGTGTTGCGCCAAGGGCTGTAAGTAAGATAGAATAGGAATGTGGATAATATTAGTCAGCTAAAAACATGCGAGATACCCGTGCTATGCGGTAATAGCTAATAATCAGCGTGTCAGTGAAGTTATTTTCTGCCTCAAAAACTGTAATGATGGTGTATGACAATACGAGTAAGCCATTTTGATTGTCTTCAAACTGAACGTACGATGACATAACAGTCTTCCCTGCTAAATCACACTTCCCCGGGCAAATTTGAGATTGAAGAGAGTCGCGATTATCCAGATCTCGACAAAGAAAATACAATATTCAGTTATTTGAAATTTGTTGCAAGTAAATGGAAGTTTCGATAACATGGATTGCGATAAAATGGAGTCCTGTACATGCAGACTTTCGGCTACCAGTCCTCCCCTCTCCCCCCGCCACTCCCTGTGATGTTTCGTTCATTTTATGTCAAAGTGCACAAGCAAAATTTGTAACTTTTGAACTTGTGAAAGGGTAGTTCCATGAACAGCGTCATGAAGATGCTCTGTGGTATTTAGAATGAGCCCTGGGTACGCTTACATTTCATAGCTGACCTTTTGTTGCAAGGGTTTTCGTATTATCAGGCTACCTACCCCTTGGCGCCAGCATTGTACATACTCACACTCAACACAGGCCGTTATATTAATGGAAACTGTGGGCTGCTCTTCCGAACATTGAGTTAATGAGGGCTCATTGTAGTTTTACATCTCAAAATTTATAAGTAATAAACATATAAAAATAACATAGCGCTCCAACCCGCAGAACTGCAGTCTCTCTTCAGGTAATCTTCTGTACAGTTTGCCATGTTGTTTACTCAGTGGAATATTATTTTCTCAACGTCATTGTTTTTACTCATGCTTATGAGAATATAAGACCTCAAGATTGCAAACCATGTGCTAGAAACACCAGTATGACTCCGTCCTGAGTCCCTTACTTTCTTTATCAGATTTTTACCCACCAACTCCCCGACATGTCACAAACTATGGACAGGTCCGCAGGAGGAATTTGTGAGGTCGAACGGTGTACATGTAATTCAACTTGATGGCGAGTCTCCCTTTTTATTGTGGTGTTTGTGCTTGTAATTTAGCTTCTGTTGGTGCGTGGGGAGCGGCCAAGAAAACGGTTCTCTGACGACTACAAGTTGGACAGCCCTGTTCTAACGTTACGTAGTACAGTATATCGTGCCCATCGCACATGGCTTGAATCAGGCTTCAGCCTGTATTGTGTAGGGAGCTAATGGCGGACACTCAGTTATGCTGTCTAGATATGGTTGAGAATGTTGTTAGAAAGATACACAGGAGGCGAATATGAGAGATGGAAACACTGGGTTGTAACATGAAATTCTACTGTAAAATTGTTACTTTGGATACTTTTGATCGCCTGCCGCATTGAACTAACTATCCCAGAGGCTTTCACTCGTCAGGTCTTTCCCGTTCAGTGCATGAGATGATTGAGCGAGTCTTGCTTGTCGTCGTTAAGTTTTGATTTCTCTGTCTTTTTGTTGTCAAAATCGCAGTCCTGTCGATGAAGTATTCCCCGTATACGAGCTTTGCTACCTATTAATGACATGTCAGCAGTCAGTCTAATCTCCACCCTCTAGTAGACCTCTCCTGGTCTAGCCTACTTCATTTCTTCCTCGTCAGATCAGAATAAAAAATATAATACACAGTATGAACAATGGTAGACTGTAAGATGGGAAGGAGAACAAAACATTGGACATGTATGTGTTGTCTTAATGCTTGTTCGCACTGCGTGTACCGGTTCGTAAGTACCTCTTGCCAGTTTATCACCCATTCATAGCCTCGAAAATTTGTTGTGATCGTGAGTGAAAACATGGTATGGAGATAAAACCAGCCAGGCCTCCCGGCCCTGCTGACCGCTTATCACTCCTGGCCGTCAGCCCGGTCCGGAGAGCAGCCTGGTGAGGCCCGTAATGGTAGGCTCGGTCAACAGTGTTGGCCGTTTAGCGGTCTGGCGGGGTCCGACCTGAACATAATTGGATGGTCGATGGGGGTCAGTTTTATCATTATCGCCCCATTACGGGTCAGGGTGGGCTTTCGATGGGGCTGTCAGGACAGCTGGCTTTAAATGCCTGGTTCTCTCACCTGGCCGAGGTCATGACCGCAATACCGATAACGGAGTGCTGGTGGAGTGGTAACTGTACGCCAGAGACCGCGATGTACACTATACATGTATGCCGTGCTGGGCTCTGTGGGTTAAATTCCGATGTTTATTATGCCCAGTTGGGCTGAATGTGGCCTTGTCTTTAAGTGGTAGTGCTGAGAAAATAAGGAGACAAAGCTTTCTTTCTTTCTTTCTTTCTTTCTTTCTTTCTTTCTTTCTTATTAATTCTCCCTATTTCTTTCTCTTCCTTTTTTTCTTCCTACCTGTCCTCATTCATTCATTCATTCATTCATTCATTCATTCATTCATTCATTCATTCATTCATTCCTTTTTTACCAGGCCTTTTTTCTTCACCTTTCTGTCTGGCGTTATTTTTTTCCTTCTACCTATTTTCCCATAATTTCCCCTTTATTCTTCTAACCTGTCGTCTTTTGTTTCTTCTGTCCATCCCTCCAATCTATCTGTCGTCTGTCTTGCTTGCTGTCCTGGCTCAGTGGCTAACCCTTTATGCACCCATATTTGTTTTCATGTTACCGCATTTACAGTGTTGTGGAACAGCAATCGCTTGTGTACACACACAGCCCTTGTACTTTTATGAACATCCCGGAATTTTTGTTTACACGGTCCACTGCGTCGTAGCCTGGCGTATTTTAATAGGGCGGAGCTTACTCTCTTTCCGCGATGTTCTTCTTTTGATATACAGCACAGTATATTATTTAGCAATTTGGAAGTCTCTGACAAGGGCAGCTTGCTTCAGGGGAATAAATACCAACCAGTATACCCATTCACTCTTTTGTCTCCATCGCTTCCGTCCTCTTCGTACCTTCTTTCTCTCTTCTCTCCCCCCTTCCATTCACCCCCTCCCCTCTGCTACTGCCTTCTTCTCTACTCCCCTCCTGTTCCACCTCTTGTCCGTCTGTCTGTTAATAATGTTACGCGAAACCCCGCAAGCTGCCGTCACAGCGTAACACAATCGTTTCGGAAAGTTCGGGGAAAGTCCCGTTTTTTATTTTTTTCAAACTTTGGCCTTGTTTCCAACACTGCTCCCAATGGTAAACAAAATTCATATAGGTCTAGGTTTTTGAGATAGGAATATTTTAGTGTCGTATGTACCATTCCTTTTAGTAAGACAAATGGACTGTATACATCCAGGGATCGTTTTATGGATACTCTTCAGGAGACGCAAAAAAAACCCCCAAAACTGACCATCTTTTGAATTTCTTATTATTTGTCGAGCGATTTGCTGTGGGATGAAATGATTAAAAATCACCCTGCATCTTCTTTCGCCATTTCGATTGTAAGCTGAGCTATTTCATGGTTGCGCGATTCACAATATCGGTTGGTTAGGAACGATAATGTAGAAATCGGCGTTTCAAGTTTAGCATTTTCTCTTGAAAGACAAATTGCTAAAAAGTGCTCATGGACAGTTCGAAGATAAAGTATCATAACCAAGGCTCTTTAGTCTTCAGAGCAAATTTTAGCGTCCTTAACGTTAATCTGGATTCAGCTTTTGGCGGTTACAGTTTTCGGTTATAGTTACACTCTTTGACAAAAGATGCGTAGCCATAGCCTCATTTCATATAGTGTACTTATACAAGCCTAACACCCCATTTTACAAATGGGCAGGCAGGCAACGCACCAGCGGCGAAAGAATACCTAGCGCACCGAAAGGCATCATAGACGAATGCATTGGACTCAGTGAAAAAGTTGGACGATTGGCGAATCGGGTGGATTGAAAAGCTCTATCGGAGATTGTATTTCGTTGCTATACACATTCTTTTCTTTTTAAAAAGGGTAAAAACATAAAGAGGACTGATGTGTATAGTTACCTTTTGTGTATTTTTCTACGAAGTTAGGTGAAAACCGCATGTTTTTACGTTACGTAGTTCTCAAAAAATCTGTGACACAAATTTGGCTGAAGCGTTTTATTAATATAGATACAAGACTAACACCCCATTTTACAAATGGGCAGGCAGGCAACGCACCAGCGGCGAAAGAATACCTAGCGCACCGAAAGGCATCATAGACGAATGCATTAGACTCCGTGAAAAAGTTGGACGATTGGCGAATCGGGCGGATTGAAAAGATCTATCGGAGATTGTATTTCGTTGCTATACACATTCTTTTTTTTTTAAAAAGGGTAAAAACATAAAGATGACTGATGTGTATAGTTACCTTTTGTGTATTTTTCTACGAAGTCAGGTGAAAACCGCATATTTTTACGTTACGTAGTTCTCAAAAAATCTGTGACACAAATTTGGCTGAAGCGTTTTATTAATATAGATTCAAAAATATCATTTCGTCATTTGCGATCATTAGATCTCAAACAGTCGATTTGTGCCTCTCTGTCTCTCTGTATGAAAGAATTTCCACTATGAAGACATGCCTTAAAAATTCAAAACCTGTTCAAAGCCAAACGTTGCCATAATTGAATTTGAAGTCGGAACGCAAAAATCCTATTTGATGTTGTCTTTTGACAGCTTATAAACTTTAATTCGCTAAACCCTTCAGATTTGCGGAGATGCTTTTGTCAGACAATTTGTTCTCCTTTGATTATCGATCAAAGTAATATCTATAGGGTGCTTCAGAACGCTGCTCGCTGAAACAGAGTCCCCCAAGCGATCTATTTTTAGTCGCGCCGTCCGAACCGGCGGCTGACTGTTACCTTCATTCATGGGTGAAAGGTCAGATTCGTGCTGCCTTCGATGTTGACTGTTACTACTACTAGTATTACTGATTAGGCTGCTAGGCGTAACCTAGAAGTTTGTTCAACCAATGCCTGGAAACAAGCATTGCGCTTAGAGTACTTGCCACTTGAACATAGGAAATAACATTGTCAAGATCTGGAGAGAGTTTTATCTCCTTTTTCCGAAACTTTAGAAATTTCCGAAATACCACTAATTTAAGACCATGCAGTCAAGAACTTTTTGATAATGGTGCTACGCAGTCAAGAACTTTTTGGTAATGGTGCTAAAATCAGCAGAATTTTACAGAATTCCTGCTGACCAAAAAAAAAAAAAGTCTATGATTGATGGTTGCAGCAGCTAGTAGTTATTCTGTGCAATGCAGCGCAATAGCAGTGAACGAGCAAATGAGTTGGGGAAAACTTCAATTGTTATTTCGGATGTTCTTGCCTAATCTAGACCGTAGATATAGAGAATTATCAACATAATATATGTACATTACCACTCATAAACGCGTACACATTCATCTATCCACAAATCCACAAACATCCCAATACACACACACAGACACGCACGCTAAAATGTATAGACACAAACACATGTACCACGCTCACACACCTGCACAGTCATGCAATAAAATCCCAAATAAACCACGCCCTTGGTGTACTTATTTTTGAGCTATACTTGCTATACTTGTTAATACGTGCCTCATTAATTAAATGATAGAATGATAATGAGTCCGTGCACGTGAAATTCATTTTTAATACCAGGGTAAATTATACTTATTAAATGAATCAACATTTAATATCGAGGTTTCTCTACATGTTCACATAGGGAGATAAATCAACCTTTATTTACTCTCAAGGGAATATGTTTTATAACGTCTGTTAGTTTCAGTATTACATATTAATCAGCTAAAGAGGAAGGGGAAGTCAAGATATTAAGTTATTAAGAAAAATAGATTATATCAATAGGTATACCTCTTTACTAAGTATGAAATCATATGCGCGAATTCTTAAGTCCTTGATAAGTATAACATATACTTTTTTCATGCACGAGGGGGCATCATTTGATATAAAAACTTTATTTAATGAAATGGTAATTACAAAATTTCTAATAATAAGGTAGGTCTGATCATGGGTTCCAGCTTCTAATGCTAAGATTACACAGATCTTTCCCTCCTCCCCGAGTGAAGAAGCCGGCATAGTGATATAGATCTATGGATTACATTGATTCCGTGGGGATACCCTACAGAAGAACAGTTTGATGAAGTAGATTTTGGTCATTAAAACAATTTTAGCGCCAGGAACGTCATATTCTCTATGCTCCACATAGAGCTGATCACTAGCCTCGGCCATTGTTATGCACGAATATGCACTTCGACCTCCCAGCCTCGCCAGGTGCCCTGCGACTGATGACGTAGGCGGTTATCGGACTTAGAGCAATCCGAGGTTCACGCGGAAGATCTGAAGAACCCTATACGCAGTCATACTGCGCAGCAAAATGCAGTTGAATCGCAACAACTTATTTACGTGTCATTGTTCAGTGACACGACTTGGTGGTGGATCTGAATAAAAGAGTGAAGACTTGAAAGAGTAATAACTGTGGTGTAGCTGGATTATTGAATGGCCCTCCGGGGTTTCTCAAGACTATATTATGATGCATTTCATTCACGGAAATAATCTTCAATAAGTAGTTTATTATAAAACTTGAAGGGGTATAGCTGATAGCAGTGTCGTAAAGCTTTGCATAAAGTAATATACAGTAGATGGCACCGAGTGGGTTCATAAACCGTTGAACTTGCTAAAAACCGTCAGTATGTCGCATGTTGCTTTTGATCCGCGGTTGTTATACATTGTGGCTGACACCATCAAAGTATTTTTGGAAGTTATGCGGTTTGGCTCCTGGGGGGTCGGCGACGGATAGGTTGTGTTATGATCTTTGCAGACTGTCAGTGTAATCTGTGGTAATGTGTGTGTGTGTGTGTGTGTGTGTGTGTG
>JAWQUT010000228.1:830744-865886 GCA_033807755.1 Ellobium chinense
CCCCCCCAGTTATACATGTGTTGTAACGTTTCTGCATCACCAAGAAAAACAGTTGCCACCTTACTGTAATTTTTAAAGAGCAACACTCTTAGTTCAAAGTGATGTTTTACAGTCCCTTTCCTCTCTCTTCTCCGTTTTTTTACCTCCTCCCTGAGTCGAGATAGGTGCTTTTCCGTGCCAAGCTTCCCCGGGCGGTGTAAATGAGGAATTTCGACACAATTTGACTCCCGGCCCGCCTGATAGAGGACAAGCTAGCACTCAGTATTGTAGTCGGTGAAAACAAAACGATAGGCTTTGGCATTGCCGGGGCCAAATTACTTTGTGCCCCGCCTTGCTAATAGAATTTCCAGGGGGTCCTAAAATATTTTGCTTTAGAGGCCATTCCAAGGCACGCTGTGTATATATTTTATCTTAAATAAAAGCGTACGGCCATTATCTTTGAGAGGAGTGAAGTTCAATCTATTACTGTTGATTGCCTCCAAGGACTTAACAATAGAGCTGGGCTCTAGTAACTCCAGGTGACTTATCCATGGCATTGCCCAGGTGACTTATCCATGGCGTTGCCCACATGCTTTGTATTCTTTTGTAGACAGTTCTGGTTACAACTATTTCCTTTCATTTCAACAGACATTTTAATGTTTCTGAGCATTGATTTGAATCCTTTACCAAGTGAACATTTTAGTATTCCTCCTTAACATAAGACCAGGTATTTTCTTATTTTTTCTTCTTTGTTTTGCTAGTATCAGAATGTGCAGTTGGTTGTCAATATGTGCCACGGACATGTAGGCCTGCACAAGTAATGCAACCTTTATTCTTTATAATGCGCACTTACCAACTGAAGCCCATTATAACAGGACTGACATCCTCCAGGGATATTCATCTTCCAGTGTAGTATACTCAGAAGCGAATTATTCCTAATTTTTCATGCCTTATGAAATATCATGTGGTAGGCTGTCTTTTTTGCGTGAATCATTAGAAATGCCGGTGTGAAGAAGGGAAACAAGATCTGCAGCCCACAGAATCATCTTGTACACTTTGTTGACTTTGTAGAATTCAGATATGTAGTGCCAAATTTCATTTGTTTTGTTACAGCAGAGTTAGGTAGTTGTCTATCACGTTTTGGGGCAACGCTATGCCATTTTCTTGACAAAATTTACAAATAGAAATTTCAGCTCGGAAAGAAATACACACAGAACCACTACTCTTGTTTTCCCCAGCATTATCTTAGCTTCATTCAAAAGAGTTAGGCTGGAGCAGTCATGGATTTTATGTAGAAATCACAAGTTGCCATTGGTTTATTCTGAGCCATAGAGTATAAGGAAAAGATAACCCTGCCAGTGAGATATATAACTGCCAGTGAGATATATAACTGCCAGTGAGATATATATCTGCCAGTGAGATATATAACTGCCAGTGAGATATATATCTCTTAAATTGCATGCTGACCTTTTTCTTTCACCTTTTTCATTCTTTGTTTCATTAGATTCGTTGTAGTTTATTACTATGCTTGTGTGTAGACTATTTTCAGGTAAAGGTTTTCTGTTGGACAGATTTAGTGTGATAGCCTTCCTTATAGTTTATGTTGTGGAATTGCCTTTTCACGGCCACAAAATAGCAGCATTTTTTTAAAAAAAATTTATGGTAATAGTTTAAGAAGGTAGTCACGTTTATCATTCATGAGATGCGCCAGTTGTGCCTCTTAGACATGAAAGACGCAGAAAAAGCGTAAGGGGTGGGCTCTGAAGGCTGTTAATCTATTGATAAAGACATTTTGACAAAGTTTATTACAGTTGTGCACAGAATATCTTTATTTCGTTGTTTCAGTCACTTTGAGTTAGGACAATTTATCTTTTTTCAACATTCTGGATGCCCCAAATTTCTGTGGCCCTTTATAGTCTTAGGCCTGAAATTAACAGATGTCCTGCCAGTCCTGATATTAAATGCTTCCAGGCTTACAGTAAATTCATCAGCCATAGCATATTCTCATGTAATTTTACATTGAGTGAAGAGTGGAAGAGAAAAAAAAAAGGTGGTGGTGAAAACAAAGGCACGTGAATATTATGAACTCCAAAATCTCCTCACTGTTTTTTTCTGTCACCTCTCCGCCTGTGATCCCACACCAGATCAGATGTCAAGTATTTATACAGTGGAACTTTGTTTACACAGCCATGTTTGAATGCAATCCCCATCTTAGCACATTACCTCGTCAAAAGTTCTGGGGCCCTATTCACAATAAGCAACTAGCGCAAGTCGCTTGTTGTCATACGACCTCCGAGTATTTAGTCTCTTATCTAAGGCAGGCTGGATAACACATTTATTTAGTAGCACGCCCTCCAGAAGGCTGGGTATGTTAACAGGGTTCCACTTTATATCATATTTAAAGTGATGTGACATGTATAGTTTGTTTGGTTTTTTTTCTCTGCTGTTGAATTTGGTTGAATCTTAATTATAAGCATAAAGAAATGAATACTGATGAAATGTGTCAGAAAAGTCACTTTTTGTTTTAAATTGTCAAAATGTGTGTTTCATTATTTAACTATTTGGCTCCTTTTGATTATTTTCTGGATTATTACAAAGATATTATTTGGCAATGTAGTTATATATTCATTATGATAAAGTCAGACACTTCTAAGAGATGAAATGAATGAATCTCCCGATCAGCCGTGAAGACTGTCATTATGGGCATTGACACAATATACATGTATTATGCTGATGCCACTGTGGGTCAATTTCACCTTTTGCCATCTCTGTATGAACCTAATGTTCTCACTCTTTTCAGCTGTGTTGTTCTCTCATGGCTTTAAGAGTTTCTTATATATATATAGAGAGAGAGAGAGAGTGGCAGTATAATAGGACATCCTTTGGGCTCCCAGATACTGAGAGTATAGTATCTGTAGGTCCAGTTTACACTGTGTGCTCACTGAAAAGGCTGCATGGAATGATTAGATGGCCCAGAAGTGAATGGATCACAGGGTTGCTGTCTCATGAATTATGAATAGTTCATCTGTTAGCTTCCCTCACAGTGGTTGGAACTGAGAAAATGGGCAAATATGATCATCACTGGTGAAGTCTCATGTTCTTGGGGTACCACTCTAGTCTTTTGTAGTCCTTGTGGTTAAGAACACTGCAGAGGTGAAGGTGGAGGTCATGAGTGGCTGAAATGTTTGTGTGTGATGAAAAAGCATATGGAGTGAGCAGAACCACACTCTTTTGTTATTTTTCTAAGACTGTAGCGTAACTGCAAACTGAAATTCTAGGGGACCAGTCCATATTTTGGTTTCTGTCTGTCAGCCACTCAGAATGAGGCTTAAATTGCTAGACTAAAAACTGAGTTTATCAGCTGCAGAAGTTGATCTGGACCATCTGATAATGAATTTTTTTTTTTTTTTTGTACTGTTGCAGAAATCAAAATGATAATCATATCTATACACAAAACATGGAATTTTATGGACAAATATGCAGCAATTGTGATTAAATTTGAATTTTTGTCAGACAGATTAGATGAGCTCTACTGTGTAAATTGTTCTTTAATGGGGATTTCTCAGAATTTTTGCCATGTTAAGGGCTTGACCTCTCCTCCCTACCAACAACTGTATCTTGAGCCAGAATAAAACTTGGTCAACTGTTGTGGGTTTTTTTAAACCCAGTGAAAGTACAATATACATGTTAAGGTTTTATATCATCCTGAAAATTTGATGGATCCAAAAAGTGAAGCTTCATTTTGTTTGCTACAAGACATCTGGCATTAGAGTTTGTAGGTAAAACTTGGTATACAAAATAAAAGACTCAGGACCAGCTGTGTAGCTTATTACAGTACATGACGTTCTTAAGAGGGTCAGGTCCAACTGTATTTGCCATCCAGTCAGTTTGTTACCAGGCTGGCAGATATAGTTGTCATTGTGGTTGTTGAACATTCATGTAGAGATGCAAGAGATTTCACATTGTTGTTCTTTGCGGCTGAACACTTATTTAGCACTTCTTAAAAGTATATGACAGAACAGGCTTCATAGGCATTAAAGTTTGTAATTTTCATTTCCCAACTTTTTGCAGGATTCCTTTGATTCAAGGAGATCTGAACCCAACTTTGGTCGTTTTTACAACACCAGCTACTTGGGCATGGGGACTGGTTACCTGAAAGGAGCTAGCCAGAGCCCCAAGGATAAAAGCAGGAGTGGTTCCTCACATTTTCACAGACCACGTAAGTTCTGTTGATCAAGATCTAGATACAGATTTCATTTTGCCAGCAGAAACCTCTGTATGTGCATAAGATCCTGATATTGAATATTAAATAGGGTGGTTGTTTCGACAAGATGAGAGAAATGCTGATTTTATAGCAGTTTGTTTAGATTGAGCTCAGTTGATTGTTTTGAGGTTAGGTATAGTGTAGTGTGTACTGTACGCATGTGTTCAGTGGAATACATAAGGAGACGTTATGGTAATCAGGTCTTGACAGTTGACAGACAAGGCTTGGCCAAAGCTTATGTCTGTTAAATGTGATAGAAGTTTGCCTATATTTCAGACAAAATTTCAGATGTGTTATGTTGCACCAGTATTTGAACTAGTGTAGTAGCAGTTGAACTGAAATTAGCACATCAAAGTTAAGCACCCAGTAGTTCATGCAGGTTATGGTGTAGAAAACAGAGGCTGTGTTATGTTGTAAACACAGTGACTCAGGGTTTGGCAGAGCCCCAAGTTTCATCAAAAAGATGTTATGTAATGTTAGGGACCACTCATACTACTGCCTCCCATGTGTGACATAGATAAAATCTAAGAACTGAACACTCAAAGCAACTTTGGGTCCCTTTTCACAGTCCATGACATGTTTATTATGTATATGAGATGACTGATAACATTAAAATGTGTGGTGGAAAAGAAATACTTAATGAGCATGTAAGGATATGCTGTGTTCACAGGTTTCATGTGCTGCTGTTCTCATTTGTTCTTTCACAGCCAACTTTACATATTCAAAAGACCCACCAGATTTCCTGAAGAAGAAAGGTATTGCATTTTTCTTGTTATTGAATTGAAAAAAAAAATGGTATATAAAACATTGCATTGCTGCATTGCAGCTTAATTGCTGCATTTCCCAAACCACATTTTACATGCTCCCATTGAGTGCATATTTTTAAATTTTAAATCTTTTTGTACCCTTCACCCATCTTTAATCAGTGCAAAGTTTTTTAAAGTGTTTGTGATCTTTAGTAGGTCAAAGCAGTTGTGATCTTCTTTTTGTAAAAGTGATCATCAGCCACCTTCTGTGTTGTTTTACTGAACATTCATGCATATAAAGAATCTGAGCTTTCTTTCACATTCAGCCTTTTCACACATTTTTACTACATCTTAGCTATGTTATGTGGTTTATGTATTTTCATTACGTTTTGCTCATTTCTTCTCCTCAGCATCTGGCATGGCAGCATTAGGTAAGTATCTAACCTGTCTACACATTGTCTTATCAATAAATTGTGTAGACGTCGCTCCACAGTTACATGCAAGGAACATCATGCTGTTTAAGAGGGTGTGACCAATGCTTAATGGAATGGTGATGATGTGATGAATGATGATGTTGGTTTGCACTTCCAGCCAGTATAGTATATACAGTATAGTGCTGTCTGTGCTTACAGCATCAGTAAAAATTAGTTTTTTAAGGAAAATATTGTGAGAAAAATGATTTCAGCTTTGCATTACATCTTTTTTTTTGCAATATCTGTATGAAGGGAACAAGAAAACAGTCCTCTTAGAACTGACCAGGATTCACTGACAATTTTACTGGTAATTTCAGCTACCGGACAAAGACGCGTAGTGAAGGTGCGTCGTAGCTCCTCGCCTGCAGACCTACGGAATCAGGAAGCTATCAGGATGAGCATGTACCCAGCTGCCAAACCAAAACAACCCAATGAGCCAGACAAAATAGAAAGAGACGACTGGCCTGCTCCTGCTTCACCTGCAGCTATTCTGCCAGAAATATGTACGTTAGATTGTAAAATATTTTTATGATTGCTCCATAAGGTATAGCTCCTTTTAAAATATAGACACTTTCTGTCAGTTGCATGGTTAAACATTCAAACGAGTGGACTTAGTGTAATTTTTTTTTTCCTTTCAATGTATAGTTCCTTAGTCAGGCATCCGGTACATCTATAATATAAAAAAAAATCATAATGTAAACATTATGAACAACGTCTAGAAGAAGCTTTTATCTTGATTGTGTGCCTCCATGTATACCATATGAACAAAACCTTCTGATTAAAAAAAATTAACCCCTTCACTCCGTATCACATACATGTACATGCTTACCCTTCCTGGCAAAATCCCAGTATTCTCATAATGGGTGCTCAGTTTGGGGTTAGGGGCAGCTATAGATGAAAGAGTTCTGGGACATTGCATTCAGTGCTTGAAACACATGACATAGGGAAGGTGTCATAATATGAAAATGTATGTTTAAATAGTAAGCATTATCAGGTGGACACAAACATATTTTACCTGAAATGAATATGATGTTTACAGTCATCTTTGAAAATTGTATAAAATGTGATAAGATTACGAAGCTGTTGTGCCTTTCTGGTAGTAAGAGGACAAGAGTCATGTTTGAGTGTTTGGTAAAAACATTAATGTTTATGCTGCTAGATAGGAAGTTCTTGATTGTGTTGAGTAGGGCAGTAAAAATTTCTTGGAAGAAGGAACTTTGTCAACAAATGTTTCAGTCCTTTACTCCTACTTAGTAAGGAAGCACATCATTCTGATTTATTTTCCTTTCTTTAATCTTTACTTTTCAGTGCGGCAGCGAAGACGAAGCAGGGGCGAAAAAGATGATGATGAAGAAGAGGAGGAGGTGCGAGAGGATCCCAAGATAAAACGTGAGCTAGAAGAAATCTCCAAGATCAAGGATGAGAGCGGCATAGGCTGTGTCATCTACAAGGAGCTTGACAAGCTGAAGGCTAAACCCATACAACCACTAGATCCCTGGAAGGCCTCCAGGGCCCCAAGTGCCAAGTTTGAACCTAGATACCGCACACGCTTTCAGTCACCCATGTTTGCATGTGAGTATTGTACTGTTACCTCAGTGTGGACTAAATTGTAAAAAAATCACCCTGGGACCTCATAGTGACGAAACTTTCTTTTCAAAGTACAGTAGAACTTCACAATCTCTTAACAGCACTCACATTTTATTATTCTTGACCCATTCACTGTAGAGCTTCAGTCCCTTGCTCTGTATGTATACATGTATATATAGAATTTACTGCCTGTACTGAGTGCTTACAAATTCAGATTATTGAACCACTCCCTTAAAATTTGAATTGTACTTTGATTTTGGAAATGTCTTCTACTTCCCAGACCCTTGTATGCAGGTATGTGATATTTGCAATAGATGATAGGTTTAGGCATCCAAACAAGGTTTGTTATAAGCACTGAGCACAGTTTTGGCTAACTACTTTCATTAAGGGGGAAAATTCTTGAGCAATATTCTGCATATTCTACCCCCTCCCCCTGCCCTTCTGGTCATATGAACATTATCCTTGGTGACATCAGTGCCCTACGTGGCAACATCAGTATCTTATCAGTTAATCCATGCCTACATCAATGGATATGTAAGAGCTCAGTAACAAAATTTGTTATCCTTGTCCCTCCTAGCTCCATCACGATTCCTGGACAGACCTCGCTATGCCTGGGATGACATGGATATCAGAGCTTATAGATCTGCCTCCACATTGGCCAACTTACCAAGTAAGTCAGCAGCATTTTTTTTGTGCTCGTCTCACTCTGACACTTTGTAAACCCTTGTTTGTGTTGTTTACCCTGATAGAGATTATTACTATACTGATATAATGACTTGTCCAATCTTCTTGTTTAAACTTTTCTTTTTTAAGTATTTGAACTCAGGTAGTGGCATATGAAAATAATGCTGGTATGATGCAGTAAGAGAAAGGGTACTTTTTTTCTCTGTCTGTCATGTTGTTGTGGTAAAGTTGTTGGCTATCTGAAGGGGAAATCACTCTAATAGACTGTAAGACTGGAATATTTGTAAAGATAAGTACATCATAACTGTCTACGATATATTTTTTATTGGACATCCCTCACTAGTTTTCAGTCAAGTGCATGTAAAGCCAAATGTTAATTTTCATTGCAGGAAGCTACGTGACAACTTATTGACAATTACCCATGTGTTTTCTTCATGCAAACATTATAAATACTGACTGCGGTATAATGTTCAGTGCCAGTTTGGCAACTTTTTCAGATCATGGTTATCTCAATCATTTAGTTTTCTCATTTTTTTTTTTTTTACTTTGAGAGTTGTTTGTTGATTGTTAAGTGCTGAAAATTGGCATGTTCTCACTGTGTCTTTGTTACATCTTTGAGCACTAAGTTGACAGAGTAAATTTTCAAATTCAAACGTTTTATTGAGTTTTCTTTTGATTATTGTCCATACTGATTTATAGAGTCTGTAAGTGCGTTCTCATTTCATCAGTTATTTAAAAATGTCACCTTTACATATGTTTCAGATAAAGCTGCTAATTTTCTTAAAAGTTTGGTTATCACGGGTAAATATATAAAATGAAAAAAAAAAAATAGAATATAAATCACAATGTTGAAGTTTTATATTAGCACAGTTTTCAGCTAGTGAAAGTGCAGGTTTAAGACCTCTAGTCCTTCGGATTCCTGCTTACTGATTTATTGACGCATGCAGTACTGCACAACATCAACTCCATGACATCCATTGACTTCATGTCTTAATGTAAAAAATTTTCAGATGATGTTAAGTCTCCACTTCCTAATTGTATCTTATATTTCAGCACCAAAACCAGGCTACGGGCCATCCTACATTGCTCCCAGAGCTGCCACACTGCCACTGGCTGGGGCTTATGGTGCTAGAGTAGACTTTGTAAGTAAATGTACTGCAGCAGTTGTATTATTTTTGTGACATATGTCTACATTATGAATGGATAGGAAACATTTCTAAGTGATATAAGCAGTGATGCTCATGTTGAAAAAATCCTGTTCATTATATATAACATATTCTTACCCTTTTTGGCAACATCCTGGGACTTGGTTTAGGGTTAGTTACAGTTCTGAGTGGGAGATAATTGCCATCAGTGCGGTGCTGACTTAGGGAAGGGGTAATGATCAGATGAGAGGTTTTGTTTGGAGCATGTTTATCGCTGCTGTGACCGTTTCTTTTTTAGGCATGTGTGCATATTTTAAAGTGAGGGTCTTATTTAAAGTAACAGTCTGTGTTTTAAGATCAGTCTCTGTCCTCAGGCACTTTGTAAGTTATAAATGGCTACATGGAGATCTGCTACTCTACTTCTAACTGCCAGCATTAGGAACACTCCACAACAGATTCTTTTGTTAATCATGAATCTCAGATGGGGTTTCTTCATGTCATACTACACAAACAATCTTTTGATGATAAAATTAGTGAATGATTCAGATATGTCTTGATATGTCAACAAAATGACAGAGATATGAGTTTGTGTGAAGTTGTTTCATGTCCAAGGAGCATCAATTTACAAACATCCCTGCTTTCTTTCTCTGGTTTTCTCACTGTTTACTGTATCCACATTTCTAATCAGGTGTAGAGATACTGGAAACTGAATTTGCTTTTTGACCCTGTCATTCATTGAGTTTCGGGTCAATGCGGTTTCTGCCACAGACACACCCAACAGAAGAAATAACTGACCCTTTTATTTCTTTTGCACAGAGATACTTTGACTTCGGGGAAGATGACAGAAGAGAAAGATCTACACGTAAGTCAATATAAGGCAGATGAAAGATTCTGTATTTCAGCTGACATATGTGTTCTGCCCTTTGATATCTTCAGTGCAGATCTGATTACAAAGATGCAACTGTGTATTTTGGATGTGGATATTTCTTGGAATTCCTAAGAACTTCTCTTGAAAAATATAAAGGGCTGGATACCTTAAGAACTTTTATGATTTATGAATTAGACAGAAAGACTCGGCTGATATCTAAATAGTTTTTAAAATTTAATTAAATTTACCATTTAGTATGGTTTAAAAAAAAACAGAAACTAATATAAACTGAATTTTTATGTTTGTGTATTTCAGATACCTCATCCTCAACCTTAACAGGTGACAGTTCTAGGGTAAGGAATTCAGTATTTCTTGTGTGTTTTGCACCCACACTGTGCCAGCTGCTATGACTTCACATAACACTGACCCCATCAGTCCAGATCACAGAATAGTTTTGCCAATTTCATAGGAAACTCGCAGGAAGGCTGCCATTTCACTATATGGATCATATGGATTTAGAGAATAAACGTTCACTACCTGTAGCTGGATACCCACTTTACAAATGGATGGAGTGAAGAAAATGTTACTGCCTGTAACTGGATACCCACTTTACCATTGGATGGAGTGAAGAAAATATGAGACGTAATCTTGGCAGCAACCAAGTCCTCAGTCTTTCTCTGTCTGTGTTGTGTGCAAAGTTGGAAGTATAATAATAGACTGCAATTAAGGATAGTCGAATGTAATATGATAAGGCAATTAAAGTGTTATGTCAAGGCAATTTACATAATTTTGCCATGTCTCATTGGAAATAATTGCAGTAACATTGTTAATAAATTGATTTCTTTTGTGTTCTACCAGCGGCATGATACATCTTGGAGTGTCTATGGTGGGGGCTGGGATGGTCCCTCAATATCCTTACTCCAGCTGCAGAAAAACACCTGGCACACACAAACAGAACCAACTGTGAGTTGTTTCACCTCTTATTTTACTCTTTTCTATATCACTAGTGCGGATGGCAGTTGGTATAGCATGCTAAAAAGCATATTTGTGAGTCCAGAAACATGTTTGGTGGGCTAAGTTTAGGTTATTCATTTGCACTGTTGTATATGCAGAGTTTAGATTTGGAGATGGATCACCTCTATCCACATTAGTGCATACTTTCTGTATATACTTTCTGGTACCAGAATTGTACTAGCATCTGTATATTAGGTTGGTGGTCCTGCAGCCCATGCATGGACCTATCTGGCAAGCTGTTGTTAATTGCTGAGGACACGATAAAAAATTTATGTGACAGACTTTCATATACATGGTTTTCCTAAGGTTTGCAGGATTTTGTTGAGGGTAGGCATTGTTTGTGATACTGGAAACAATACTTTCCCTGGGATATTTTTGTAGTAAGATATCATATTTATATATCAGAATTAACAGATGTTATCACTTTAGATAAAATTGTATCTTACTCATTCTTTTCGGAAGTTTCCAGAATTTATGGGATCTGCAGTTGTAGGATCATGTCTATTACTTCTGCCAAATAAATGCAGGCTTTTTTTATTTTTATTGTCCTTTAAATGTGGTGTGCTAGTACTAATTTCCTCATATTGCTTACAGATTTATCCATATGAGCAGCTGAAGATTACAAACTTTGATCTACCTAAGGATGTGGATACAAACCAGCTGGAAGTGAGTGGAAAACTTCTTTCGGGATTCATTTGAAGGAAAAATAATGTAGAAGTTCAATACATGTCTATTCAATGGTCAGGATAACTGTTATTTATGCCATTTAATTTTTATCAGAATCAGAGAAAAATTACAATTCCTGATCTTCACAAGTTTATTGTGAAAGTGTTCAGTCTCATAATGTCGATCCTTTTCAGTCATTTTGATTTTATTTTAAACTTCAGCAAAATTAATGTATAAAGGTGACATGCATGGCTTTGTTTTGTTCTTTAATATTATCAGAGATAAAACAAATTTTGCAGTCAGTACTGCTTTTAAGACTGAAATAAGATTAGTAAAAAATGTTTCAAGAATTTTTTTAATGTTTTATTTGTCTATTGTTTTTTAAAAGATTTTTCATAACCTGCAGAAGTCTGTTTTATTGTCATTTTGTTAAGTTTTCAGAGCTTTAATTTTTGTGAAGTTCAGTACATGAGTTCACCCACCATTTTGTCATTGTGTGTTCAGTCACTGTGAGGTCAGAATTAACACAGTCATTTTGTCCTGTATTACAAATCAGTTATTCCCCATAAGCAAGTTAATTTTAGCTGACCTGTGGTCTGGCAAGCCATGTGGAACTAAAACGCACATTCCGACATTAACAGGCAACAAAACTGCCTGCGTTGGATGCAAATTTGTTCCTAAAAAATATTTTTATTCAAAGTTCATGGGAGAAACAAAATCTTAGCATTGTGAAGACTTAACATTTTACATTTCTCGTGTTTAAAAAAGATGTACAAGATCTCACCAATGAAGAAGTCTATGGATTCTCTTACACATGGTGTAAGAATCTCCACTTCAGCCCCTTCAGTTCATTCTTTCAGCAAGATTCCCAGAAGTGCTCAGGAGTCCTGAAAGATCCTTCATTTTGTAAACAGAGTTTAAGGTTCTAACATAGGTGTTAAAGTTAAAGATCAGTTTGTTGTTTGCTGACCTTTGACACCACAGCTGACCACTAACACCTTGTTCCATCATTGAGAATTGGAAACGTATGGTCTTTGCCATGTTGTTGCAAGAGTGAAAGTAACAGGGTGATCATGAGTGACATTTTACATTGTATACCCAATTTTGTGCTTGTTTCAGATCCATCTGTCCAACCAAGAGTTTGAAAATTTGTTCAACATGCCCAGGGAGGGCTTCTACAGAATGGCAGAGTGGAAACGGAATGACATCAAGAGGAAACTACACCTATATTAGCTTGTGTAGTGAACTGACCTAGGTTCTGTTTAGTTTTTTTCAAATTCCAGATCATTTCCACACTACTGTAGACAGATCTAGCTGCTCTCAGAGTTACTTGTTCAATACAGTAACCCAGATAACACATCTCTGCATTGAGCTTGATCCACCAGGTTATCATGGTTAACTGTGTCCAGTCTTATCACAGCCTTGTTTTATTCAAGAATATGATGAACATATTGAGGTCTAACAAAGAGGTGCCCAACGGGTTAGGTTGTGGAAGGGGAAATTTTGCATGTAGCATGCCATGACCTGTGTAGTGTGTCTTTGCACCAAAGCCTAAGCTTTTGTGAGTCTTTAAGAATCTGTTTTGAAGATGGAGTTAGAATAAATGCTTTGGTTGAAGATGAGGGTGTTGTCTTCATAGATTAGCAAAAAATTTATAAAACTATGGATCATGAACAGAGAAATGGCCCAGGTGCACAGACACCAATCGTGTGCGGACACATGCGCATAGACTGTAAGTACTCTTGTGAGGACCATTTTAAAACTCTGCTACAAGTTTTACATAATGTGTGAAACTGAGTACCTTTAAGTACTCTTTTGTCTATATATAAAACAGTAACTCTGTGAAGCATGTTTTACATTTGTAGCAGGCCATAATTTGGTCTATGTGCCAGCAGTTGGCACTCCTGGTCTAACAAGTTTGATCTGAATGGTGCTGTGTTATCAGTGCTATACTGTAATCATTTTATGGAAAATGATTAATTAAAATGGACTGTTCCTATTGTAGAGGCAAGAAAAATCTCATATTAGTGGATCTGTGTTATGATGAATAGTAAGCATGTTCTGTGTATTGGAACTTAACTGATGATACACTTATATGACACATAATCTTAAACTTTGACTTTTCTAACGTTAAAGAGTTGAAAATGACTGATGCATAAGGTAAAGCACTGCTAAGAATACCTCCTGGGATTGTCTTGTGCGCAGCATGTAGTGGTCTGGTCTGGGTTTTAATGGGTTCAGGTCTCTTGAAGTCCATGGGATGTTTACTACAGGAACACCCGACAGGGAAAGAATCAGTTACATAAGCCCGTGTCAAAGAGATCTAGCAATTAGACTTAGTTTTAGAGTAGCAGCTTAACTGTTCATAATATTTATGAGAGTTGAGTACCCAACAGAATAAACCATGTTTTATAGGCGGTCACAAAGTGGATCATATTGAAATTTGTCTGAACTTTTCAGCATATTGTAAATACTGCTGTTTACCATTAACATACATGCTAGCCTTAGGGGAAAGCTAAAACTTGAAGATCATGTTAAATGAGTGATGATCACCCTTTTCACACTGTACTTGTCAGATGTTCGTATCCGGTTTCTTCTGTGGTATCTTCAGTGCTGCAGAGAGGTATAATCTAGTGCAGGGGTGCCATGTGATTTTAGAAGGAGGGCCAGTTTTGTATGATAGTCACCTTGTGAGGGCCACGCACACAATGTGATGCATTAATTTAGTGCATTTAGGTGGAGTATAGTTTGGCTGATGGGCCAGTGGTTGGATATCTCTGATCTAATACACAAGAAAAGGAGTTTGTATCAGAGAATTAAGTCAGTTTTAGAATGAGCTACTTATTTCGCAACACAATGACTATGCGGCTGTCATGACAGGCAAAATATAAGGTCCCATGTCTGTCTGAATACTTGCAAGCCATATTTTTACTCGCCTAACAGCAAGAACATTATGATGGTTCACACTTTTTCATAAGTGTTCTAGCCAGTGGTGCTTAGCAAAGAGATGTACATTTTGTAAGATGTATGAAATGCTTTGGTTCATTCCATGGAGTTCTGTCCGTGGCAGTTAATACCCGTAACTCAGCAGTTCTGCAGCTGTGTCAGAATAGTACTGCATTTCCTCTCATTGTCACATCCTCTTTAATGACTCCCACATCACCTCCTCCCCCCTCCCCCCAAATTCTCTCATAATGTCTCATGTCATTTTAACTTCTCAAGGTCAGAGAAATTTTGTCCCGACTCCTTTCGGTCAAAAAATCTTCCGACTACAGTTTTTCCTCACTCCCAACTTTTCTCATTGTCCTAACTGCACTGTATCATACTCTTGTGTCTTATCTTTCTATTTCGATTTCATGCACCAGAGAGTTGGGAGGTGAAGGTGGGTTCAGTTAGAGAGAATACAGTACATGGATTTGTTACATCGGCACAAATAGTAGGATGAACTAGTGAAGGCGTCACATGATACATATTTTGTGGTGACTGACTAGACAGGCTCCATGGAATGACCTTTTATTGTTAAAGAAAATCCAGTTTGTTGTGCATGAAGTTTGTATGGTTTATCCTGTAATGACTCCAAACCTCTCAGTTGTGATTTCAGTATGCAGCAATGTAATGCCATGTATCATATGTTTCGCTTCATTATTGTCCTTGTAATGCAGCTTTGACACACTGATACAGTCAACTCTGCTTAATAGCAGTGTACCTAATAGCACATACTGCTAAATCACATTTTTTTCAGATATCAGGATATTGTATTTTCTGTATATAACAGTCACTGGATAGTTGCAGCTTCTTCTGACGCAGCTTGTTTCATGCACCTTAGGAGTTTTAATTAGGCAGAGTTGACTGTAAATTGCGAATGCTGTCTAGAAATATCACTTCTCTCATGTATTGCCATTAAGTGTGTTGTTAATGGAAGTTTCAAGATAAGTTTCAGGTTGTGTCAGCTTTTTTTTAACTTTTTCTGTGGGATTATTATGGCTTTTTTTCAGTGGTTGTTCACAAGGTTGTGTGGTGCATTCTTTACCAAGAATACATTTTAGAATTACCATTTGAACTTTTTTTTACTGCCCGCTTTGAAATACCAATACTTGACATTTTTATGACAAATGGTTGTGCTCAGAATCCTGAAATATCTTCATGTGAAGGAAGAAGTAGTAATGAAAATTTGGACTTGCCACATCTAATCAGCAGACTGTAATCAGCAGACTGTGTTATAATTGTCTCAGAAACATTTAAATAAATGCTACTTCTGCCTTTTTATTTGAGGTAACAGGTGACAGTTTATCTTGAAATGCTGTGACTTCATGCGGAACTGATGGAAGTGCCACTTCTCAGGTTGTCATCTTAAGTATTTGTCCACCTGCAGTATTCAGTCCTCTTGATTTGACCAGCCCAAAGGGACACTAATTGTACCTGGGAGACTGTGAATCTGTCGATTTTGAGCACTGCTATCAAATGGTAAACTGGTCACTATATGGACATGGTTGACTTGTGTTTGTAATATTTGGAGATATCAGGTCCAAATGCTTGTGAAATTTGTCAGTGTATCAGTGTACGGGGCTTGTCTTGTTTCCCTGTCACAATGACTTTTTTTTTTCCCCCCCATGTTGATGATGTGCATGTGAGTTCTGTTTTCTCAAAAAACTATGAATTCCCTTAGATAAGAAATGAAATCTCGCAAAAATTTTGTTGTAGCGGGAGTAAGTTCATACAGAGAAGTTCAATTTTCTCGGAATAAATTTTGGGAAATATAAGCTTTTCATCAAGAGATGTTTACTGTTCTGAGGAAGCTAAGCTGAATAGTCACAGGGAAGTCAGTGGCTCACACCGTTAATCCACTGACATCAGTGGAAACTGACATTGTAGTATTATTGGACAAAACCATGGAAAATTGTATTTCTCTCACCAGTGGCTGAACTGTATCAAAATATCAAAGTTCCTTCATTTCTTACGCACCTTGCATCTATTTTGTTGTTTTATCTTAAATATTTCACTTGGTTTCAGAGATCATATTGTATTGAGGATTAATGTGCTTGCTAAACCTCAGGATGTGTGTTGAAAAAATTTTTAGACCAAGGTTGGTTGTGGCTTTCCGTTCATGTTTAGTTTCTAAAAGAGAATTGAATTATCCTGTACATTGACCCCGTGTACTAAAAGCCCCCGGAGGCATTCTTTGTGAAATGTCCACTTTTTTGCTTGCCCCAAGGTATCCACTGGCTTGTAATCTTTTCATCAAATATAAGGTTTTCTGTGAATGTGACAGATGTAATTATGTATTGTGATATGATAAAACTGCCATATTTGAACTGCTTACAGTACCTGAGCAGAAGGTATAAATGTACAGCCAGCTTTGTCATTCGTTTACTCAGCTTCACAAACTGCCGGTGTTACATCCCAGTTGCCTATGTGGGTTCAGATGATCATAGAATCTTCACATGCATATACTGTGAGAGATGGTCTTTGTTGGCATAATATATTTAGGGACGTGAGCACTGCTTATATACCTTGTAGTAAGTACAGTAAAGCAGGCAACTAGAATCCACAAAATTATGTGTGCTATATCATTAATATTCATAGCATGTGAATGTGCATTTCTTAAGCTTCATAGTCTGTGACATTTTCATTCTTATTCATAAGATTTTAAAAGGTGAGTTCATTAATTGTTTGGTGCATTTATAAAGCATTACCTATCTAGGCATACCACATATCTTTAGCTGGTAAATTATTTTAACTAGGCACTTTGCCACTGTTGTACTGTATAGTCTTTTTTTATATGAGATGTCTTATGATTTGCTTCTTTGAAAGTGCAATACCCGGCTCAAGGGGCCTTAACAGTTATATATGTTTCGTCTCATGAATGTACCTTCATCTAATTATCCTTCCTTTGTAAAGCTTCATGTAGCAAGCCTTAAACTTTGTTCCGTCACTCACAGCAGAAGGACAATAGCTTTCCCATAAGTACCTGTTCCGTGTTCAAATGATACTTTTCCAATTTTTACATATTCAGAAATAGCATCATTAAATCATATTGAGAGTTTATAGCAACCCACATACCCAGTAGCTTTGCCACTGTTCATATTGTGATAGATTAAGAATAAATGAATCAAACTGTTCCTCACATATTATATTGCTTTGACTAGTCATTAGCTGTATGCATTTCTTAAACATTTTTCTGTTCTCAGTCATTTGAAAATAGTTCATAACTTATTTTAACTAAAGAATATTCTGATATTTGACACTGGAATTTGTGATCTGAATATGATATCAGGGGGAAAATGTAGCTACTTAACAAACTCTTTAGAAATTAGATTGAGTAAGATAATGATGTGTAGTGCTGCTAGGTCTGCACAATGGGTTGATTGTTGTTGTTTTTTTTAACTATTCAGCTGTTCTCAGCCTCCTTAACAAGTTTTCACATTTTAGATTCCAGCACTGAGTGATTCTTCACTTACTGCATTTGGTCACAAAACTTTTTACAGTTACTCTCAGAATTTGAACACTGCTGTAGTGTTTTATTAGTGTGGAGTCCTCGTTTTCCAAGTTCAAATGACTCTCATGTCTCATTTGCCCATTATGTAAAGGCTTGATGTTTGCAAGAACAGTATCACAGAAGTAACACTAGTAAAATGTGAATGAGCAAATTAAAGGTGGACAGTTGAGATTGTATAGTAGTATTGTTTGCCTATCTGTAAAAGGAGCACCAAGCGATAGAATGTGAAATTACCATCAGAATTCTTCATACAGTATCATCATCATTACCTGGAAATGATAGTGGCACTATAAACTCCCCAGGGAGTTGAAAAAGTGAATGAGTAATCAGGTCCACCAGGGCATTAATCATGTAGTGTCATGGTGGCATTTGCCTGGATACAAGATTTACAAATCTCATTATTACTATTATTATTATTGTTGTTATTGATGAAATAAAGGAACTTAGTGAAGAGGGAGAAGATGATAGGAGGGGCACTAAGAGAAAAAGCTGTGTGCCAGAAGAATCAATACCTGATGGACATATTTTCTTATTCAGTATGTTAAGTGCTTAGTCTTACTTATAGAGGAGTAGGACATCTAAGGGAAGTTCCAGATGTGTGATCTGTTTTCACGCAAAGTTATTTAGTAGTACAGTGGAACCCATGTGAGCAGAGCTGCACCTTTACCAACAAACCATCCCACATAAACTAGCATCCTGATGAAATGATTTCTTAGAATCTGATGCATTTTATTCAACTGGAAGGTTAGTGATTATACACTGCTGTTGGGATAAGCCAACAGGAGTTAAATCTGAAGTAAATATATATATATATATTTACTTATTGCAATTCAGTAGCCTACAGAACATGAATTTTGATTGTGGTTTGTGGCGAACGGGATTTTTAGATGGCTTCAAGTAAGCATGTACAATCTTTTCTCAGTGTCCCTCATATCAAGGTAAACATGAATCAACCACTAGCAGAGTTAAGCAACACTGTAAATAAAGTATGTGAACTGTGTCTAAGCAAATAAAGGTGGGATGTTTCAAAGTGCTTTCTTGCAATATGGACGATTGAATCAAGGGCAAAGAATTGTCATTGCCACATGATTGACCAGTGAGCAGGTTTGACTGACATGAATATATGTTATGTAGGTGAAGTGATGAAAAGTAACTGAGCATTAGGCAGCTTTGAGTAGCCCTTATGATTGGTTATGCTAGTGTCGATCACTGCACAGGTAGACAAAAGTGTTTAAAAGGTAACAGTTATAACTATCCAGGGCTCGCCTTTGTTTTACACTTTGGACCTTTATTTTACACCTAGATGATCAGTGGTTGAGCAAAACAAGACAGGCTTTGTCACATGGAAATTTTCCAAATCATCTTGATAGAGCAAGATGTTGTACCACCTAAAAATGTATATTTAATAGCAAAAATTCTATTCCAGTGATATCATCTCACTTGTATAGAGCACCCTGATTACTTGTGTATTGCTCATATGGGTTCTTCTGTACATATACGTTTACTAGAACTCCAGGTTACAGAATAATTAATTTTGAGTGGTAGGTAGGATACACATAATCCATTTGTAAACAGAATTACAATGCTTGGAAAAAAAAATTGCTGCATATCATGTGTTTCAGTTATCAAGATAGTGAAGTATATAGAAATGAAAATAAATATTTGTGCTGAGGGCTGCATCTCTAAAAGATGGAGCTGAAATCCTCTTCGGCCTCAATCTTTCTGGTTTAAAATCACTAGAGGTATGTACAGTGAATGTTACATGTTTTATTAAACTGTTATTCCATAATGCAAGTGCTCGAATGTTTGATTCTTGTCTCATTTTTTTTTCTCTGTGAATACGGTTCTACCAACCAACAACATATTGGCCATCTCTCATTACATTAGTCAGTCTACCAGACAAGATGTGAATCAGTAATGACAAGACACCTGCTTTTTTCAAACTGTGTTTTGTGTACTTGTATGCAAAGAAATAAAAAAATGTGAATACTAGTTCCTGCCTTGTTACAATTGGGTTTGATGTCTTAGAAATAATGGACTTTTGAATTCTTCACAAAATGTCAGGTATCAAGTGCTTTCAGTGTTTTCACAGAGGTTCAGCTTTTCAAAAAGCTCTGCATGTGCCAACACGCCGCCCCACCCCCACCCCCACTGTGGATTCTGAGAAGCTGAAAATGTACATTACACTCGTATGAGAAACAACATGCATAAAGAAACAATTTAGTCGGATAGTTAGCATGAGGACATTATAGAAGTATATATTTAAATACGTAGCAAAAGATGAGGGACAAACTGCATCAGTGAAATAAAAATGAATATGATAATATGAATTATTAAAAAAATGGAAATACAAAATATACTAGATACATGTACTTGCATAAAACATTCTTAACATGAGCCAGCCTGATCTTTCAATTCCAATACTGATGATCAGTGTATTAAGGTGACACCCAACCTCATCTGACGATTTGAAGAGATTGTGATCGCATATTTTCCAGTTCATAAATGCATAGTGCAAGGCTAGAATATTTAACTTAAAGAGTGCAACTGTGTAAATGTTTATAAAGTCACCATGTGAACAATGGAAAAGCCACAGAAATCAGAATATGAGAGAACTTCCTACAAACATTTCCTAGAATTAATCTTATATATAAGGACTTCGAGTATGATTCTGTTGCCCTAATAAAACAACAGCGCTGTAATTTTTAACAGCCTGTATATCAGCTTTTCAAAATTTCTCAGTAACTCTGGTTGCATGAGGCATCTGCAGTCCACATAATGCTTGTGGCATGTTGCCACCAATATGTGAAAAATTTGTACACTCACTTTTAAAGAGATAGTGTATAAGTGAGAATTTATTTGATGCTCACTCTATAAGGGTTATTGGAGATTGGAGGATGTGAGGTGATAGGAAGGAGACATAATCATGGAAATAATTTTTGAGTGATCAGTCTTCATGATATGATTCATAGCCTCCTACCACATCTGCCTTCTCAAAGGATAGATGAATGTTTAATGTAAAACTTACAAGGATTAGTATGGCATGTGAACTTAGACCACTTGGATTACAAGCTGAATTATCTGGCAAAAAATATGGTCCCTTAAAAACACTTGCTACATTTTTGCTAGCTTCCTCAAACTGCCAAGTCCTCCACAAGTCTAATAAAGACTTAATGAAGATAACATTCTCTTAGGTCTCCCTGCATATCCAGTCCTCTGCGACATGTTAGGCACAGTGATGTCATCAAAATTTTTGCTTCCTGCCTGCTCCTCTGATGAAATGGTGTACACTACAGTTCAGGCTATGGACGTTTACCCTCAAACTGTCATCTACAGTGCCATTTGAGGCAGAACTGCTCTTTCATGGCAAAAGATCTAATATGTCAAAATTGCGATTTTACAGAAAATAAAACGATCCTCCACAGTGCCTCCATTTGTCAATTAATCAATGTTGCAAATGGTTGGCTATCTTGTAAACTACAAAAGCAATGAGAGACTAACCCTGCTAGAGAAATGGAATACATTAAGCTCTATCCAGAGATGCCAAAAGGTGAACTTGACCTAATTTTGATTCACTGGGCTACTCTTATAATACGTGCAATAAAGTATTTAAATTTAAAGGCATAACTCTACAGTAATCAAATTTTAAAAAAAACAAAAACATGAAACAGATCATTTCATATGTACAAATATAAAAGTTGGACTAGAAATCAGTGGATAAATATTGACGTTTTGTCATTTAAAGGTTAAACAAAATTCAACCATCCAGTATGGGTTATTTATGAATCTACTAAACTTTACACATTAGACATGAATCAATATTTAAGTTTTAATGGACTGTGAAAGAAACGTTTTTGATAAAATATGTTACTCTGTGATTTATGAACATCAGAATTGTGGTGCATTACTGCATTGTCATCTCTACCTGACCTGTCAAAAAAGGAGGCTTAAGTAGTGTCAAACATAAGTGCACATTGTATTTTGGTGATATAATATTACCAGTTCTCTCATACCAAGTATCACTTCAGAAATTAATGTTTTGCCTTCTGCTGGCTGGTGACTGATAACAGGTAATTAACCTTTACCCTTACCCAGAGATTTAACAAACGTCGACCCCACAAAGTATTTGGTAGGCTACCATGTTATGCCTCGGCACTGTACAATGTAATTTATAATGAATTGGAGACTGTCTATGGTTTATGTTGATGCATGCATATTCCACAAACTAGGTCAAATGTAAATTTTGGCATCATTCTGTTATGATTTTAAGGCTGATTCTGATGACAGTATTGGATTTCCTGTATGATTTCAAAAAAAAAAAAAGAGAAAAAATATAAGGAACTATGTCTTCTTGTAACATTAAAATGTTTACATGCAGTCCCATTTTTCTTTGAATTTTATTTTTGTGGAATATACCAACAAACACAACAGAATAAAAGAATTAGTGCTTTTGTCTTTGCTCAAATAAGAGGTTACTGATGAGCCTATAACTCGGGATATCCTGACAAGAGGTGGTCGATTTATAAAAAAAATATTTACACAAGAGCTATTGCATGAATCATTCAGAAGTCAGTGACTAAAATCTGCAGGACTGTATTGGGTCCCATCAACAACAAAAGTAAATTTAGAACTTGGTTAACAGAGGTAAATACTTATAAACCAAAAAAAAAAAAAAAACCCAACTGTACAGACAGAAATATATAAGAAAATTACAGACAACACAATCATATTTTTCAAAGAATTATAAATCAACAATTCGTAACTGCAAAGCTGCCTACCATAATTACTGTCTTACCAGGACCAGCGAAATAATTTGTAAATACAGGACAAACAATATGGAGAGTTTCATGTCAAATCGCCTTTATCTACCCTATGAAAAAAGCTCTGATTTGAGACTTCAATTTTTCATATATAATTTTAAAAAGGATGTCAAATTATAAGGAAGATGATGCACTTGCATCTGCAGAAACATTTTAAGAAAATAACAGATCTGCTATTGTTTTAAACAGAACTTAAGGAACGTAACTAATTTGCTACATTCATTTTATTTTGGTTACTTTTCTTTTTTAGTTGCAGGAGACAATATAGAGAAACTCAGATTGGTGAGAATGGCAATAACCTGTTTCATCTTGATGGGTTTTATCTAAATCTGAGTCTCAATGGTGTAATAATTGTGTTAGGATGTAATGACACAAGACAGAAGAATGCGCTGGACTAGTAAAAACATGAAAATAAAATGTGGTACACTTGCTAACAATTTTATGTACCACATTTCATTAATGGATCATGCAAGTTTTTCCGAGAAATTATAGATTCATTCTGGAGTAAATGACAGAAAATTATCTGAAGATTGTAAATTGGATAGGTCTTAAAAAATGGATGATTTTCCGAAACTCTTTAAGTGCACAAGGGAACAGAATATTTTTGTGGGCAGGCAGCTCAGAGTAGTGTAAAATGAAAAACAGCAAACCCTTTCTTGCATAAGACAACAGCACAGCCTATTACAAAAGTCATGAAAAGCATTATATGCACTTTTAGTGGATTTCTCTCATGTCTGAAAGAAGTTTGCATCCTTGGTTGAAAATTTAACATAATGCAAGACGTTACAACAAGATGATATAAAATTACAAAAGTAAAATGCCAAAAGAAAATATATAAATGTCAATAAAATGAAGGATTGCATGGACATTTTGCCTTTCAAAAATCAAATCTCCTACATGTTTATTGTCAAAATGAAGATGGGAAGTTATCGCAGAAATAATCAGAAAATATACAAAATTATGACCTGCATATGATGCATTGTGCATTTGTGAAACGACTGTGAATTTGCAAACACAGAAGTGACTGAATGGGTACTCTGTGTGAATAAGAACTACACGCAAACACTAATATGAAATTCACTAAACAAAACTAGCAAAGGAAAAAGGCTTCACCTGCCTGTCTAGTTCATAGGATGGCAACCAAATTGGGCATCATGAGGGACCAATTCACTAAACAAAACTAGCAAAGGAAAAAGATTTCACCTGCCTGTCTAGTTCATAGCATGGCAACCAAAATCGAGCATCATGAAGGACCAAAGTGGCATTTGGTGAGTAGTGACTAACAAGCCTTTGTCTAGTCTTCAGTGGAGTAAGTGCCAGATGGAGGTCACTTGCAAGAGGGGCTGATTTATTGCAAGTGAGAGAGACTATGGTTTAATAAAACAAAATAGGGTGGTATTTTAGAAAAGCTTCACAATATGTGTGTTATTTACATTTATGCTAGTTGCATTTTGTAATAGGCAGAATAAACTATAAAAGAAACCGTCAGCATTTCCCAAATCATTTCATATTGTTGCTAGTTTTGTATTGTGCATTTTCATATTAGATATGTTCAAGTGCGATTCCACAAGGGCAAAAGGTCTGTAACTTTGCAGTCGTAGATGTTTTGAAGCTGACAAAAGAATGCATAGCTAATACCCTGCTCCTAAGGCATTACAACAAGAGTGATGAACACATGGTCAACAGTTTGTTGTTCTGAGCTATTTCTTTCAAATGCTTTCATAAAGATCAGTGTAAGATGCTGGTAAAAATCTAAAACACAATGACGTAAGAATGCCCAGTTAGCAGTTGCTGTCAGTACAAGACAAGCCCATATTAAATGTGCACCTATATGAACTAATGGCAGAAATCAACTACAACTGGTGATAATGATATTTTTGGCATTTTATGAATTGTCCATTTGAGTGTATATTCGTACAGAGAAAGCTATGGCTGAATGCATGACTACCAAACATGTTTACAAAAGTTAATAAAAACAAAACAACAAATCCAGGTTAACATATTTACATATTATGTACAACAGAAACTTAAAAGCACTGCTGTAGATCAGTAATGAGGTGATCTAACATGGACAGCAACAAAACTTAAAGGAACATACATTTACCTGTAATATGTATCAATGGAAATTTTTAACAAAAGGTAACATAAACAGCTCTCCACTTTGCTTTCTCCTGCAACTCCTTTGACCAAGTAACATGAACTATTCTATAGTAACTATGCATGTAAACCTTTCTATAGTAATCATCAACATCAATTCATCCATAATCATGAATACACTAGCACGTGAGCACCACTGATTAAATACCCATGAAAAAACAGATAGTTGATGACTACACTGATAAAGCAACTGAAGCTGTAAAATAAGAATTAAAGTAACAAAAATATTTTCAAAAACCCTAAAAATTGTTCAACCTACAGAGCATCCCCTCGCTTTACACTCTTTGATGACAGAGTATTCTAAGAGAAGATTAAGTACTGCTACATTCTCATGCCTCTACTTTCCATATATCTTTACTAACGAACCCAATCATATCACACAATTATGACCTATCTCCTGGAATTCAAACTTGTGAGGTGGTATGGTGAAAGTCATCTTTAATGGGAAAAGTCATAATGGGAACATCTCAAGCTTTTCTTACCATTCTTCTTTGTTCTTTTAAAATAATGATTTCAAAGCGGTACTGAAAAACACAAACAAATTGGGCTGTTCCTGCATAACTGCCGCACCCTCATACAAGTTTTGCAAAACAGGGTAATTTCACAGCCATACATGATTAAAAATCGTCTCACTCAATGTTTTGCTTTCTATCACATATTACATTAATGTTGACTGCATATATAACATTACCAATGCAAAGTCTGTGTGTATGAATATACGAGTATACACAATGACAAGAGCTGTGTGTATACCTATTTGTCCAATTTTTATGCCCCAATTTGGAAACCTTGGGGCATATTAATAATGATAAAATTTCAAATGTTTCTTACCACCTGTTGATTATCTAGATCCAGTGTATAAATTTTTAAAATCCCTTATCACCCAAGCATTCTTAGCCACTAAGCTGACATATCATTACATCGCCTACAGTGGAACTCTGTTAACAAAAACACTGCTTAATACAATTCCCAGTTTGACAAACTCCCATGTACCTGCCTCAATTGCTTTGTTCCTTTTAGAAAACATCCAGGACAACCTTCTGATGCCACACTCTTAACAGCTTGATCCAAAGAGTGGTTGTGTTGTCAGAGTTCCACTCTACTTTATATTAATCTCAGTGATTTCCAAAACTAGATCTAACACACTTTTACTTAATGGCATCTTTGTTTAATCGCAATCTTTTCCATGCTCCTTTGGACTGCTAGCAGTTGAGCAGCGACAGCTGTATTTGACACTTCTGATATGAGGGCCACTCCATTACACACAGTATGTTGTGATGTTCAAGATAATATTACGATATGATAACACATGAATAACAGCGGTATGTGAGAAAAAATGAAAAGATACACAAAAAATGAGTATCAAAGAGATATATAGCACCATGCATATTATGATTCCATGCATAACAAAATGCGAGTAGAGTGAGGCCTTTTACAGAGAAAACATATGAAAGAGGGCGTAAAGATAAGATCTTGATCTGAAGGCGATATATGCCTATCTCAAGGCCAACTGACATGTGATATTTTGTGTTAGCTGCCATATCAGCTTTATCATTAATGTTGTAAACATTAAGGCAAGAAGTTGAAGGCATTGAAGCTCATTGTATTAACATATTATTATGATAACGCTGCTGCAAGGAAAATACAATCCCTCTACAGCCCTAGGCTAAATGCTTCCTTGTTGTTTTTGGCTCAGCTTTGCCAGCTGAAGGACCCGTAAGGTATTGAAACACTAATGATTTATTCTCAAATTTCAGCAGCTTGATTGTATGCATAATAAAAAATAAAAATCATGCAAGCTGGGAGGCAGGGTGATACAAATTGGTCATGCTTGATGCCATAAAATGCCCAAATTATTATAAATTCTTACTTATGTCAATATGGCTTATCATATTTTTTTCTGTATATCATCTTTTTTCTTATCTATTATGACATAAGCCAGCAATAAATCTCCATAAAGGTGTGCCTTCAGGTGGCATTGCCTGATCCTAATTCTTACATATAAAACTAAACATCTTAGCGCTGGATGGTGCACGGTAACATCATTATTTATACCACAGAGATTCCCTTGTGATTGACAGGTCCATAATAAAACTTACTCCTAGTCATTATCTCCAAATCTTATTTTTGTTTTGAAAAGGTTATGCTGTGCCAAAACTCAGCCCTTATTCCTTCATGAAAGTCCTCAAAAGTCCAGATTCTGATGAAAGAATATGGACTGAACTTAGAGCTCAGCAGTGGTCAAAACCTGTATAATATTACATGAAGGCCAACCTTCCTGGACATTAACAGTTAGAATGAACCATTACACTTCCCTGGTGGTGCAGCCACAAGACTTTTTCCCACCAAGGCAGCATGCTCACTTATTGCAAGATAAAGTGATTCTGGTTCATTCCCCAGCAGCAGCAGCAGCTAAACTGTTCCAAGACCTTTCAACTGAGGAACCCTTGTCTTCAAATTCTAACTTGGACATTTCTTTCAGAAGGTCCTACTGCAATATTGCTACATACTAAATCATATTAAGAAAACAACAACCTTATGAAATTTGGGTATAAAACTTGCATGTTGCTGGCTACTATTATAAACTGTGATGCAGCCTAATACAACAAGTCTTAAGTTGGTACTGGTCATTCAGAGCCCTAGACTCCTTCCGCCTTCTTCCCTCTCTCCAACACGATGTGTGAAAAAGCTATGATATTCTTCCAAAATTCAACACATTTATTTAAAAATTCAGCCATTTAATTCCTTGACCCTTACAAAAAATGTGTTGCCCATTTATCTAATACATTTCAGGCTTTAGTGCAGTTTGCCTGGCACCAACATAAGACTCATTTTTTTCTGGCTCCTTCACAAATACTGCTGTGCTGCAGCGGATTTTGGGCTCCTGTGCTGGGCTGTTAAGACCAGTGCTTGTTTTGCCATGCCAAATACATTAGCTGTATAGAACAACATGTGACTGTGCCGCATTCTGAATCAAGCTGTGTGAAGGACAGCCAGGGTGTTGATGTCAAGACACATCCAGCTAGTGAGATGGTTTTGGAGGCACCGGTGGTGGTATGTCATCATCATCCAATACAGGGGGTGGAGGGGGTGGGGGCTGTCAATAAAAAAGAGAGTGAGTGAAAAAGGTTGACATTATGATAATGAAAAAAAAATTATCAACAAATCAAAGGGCACCTATCAAATTTCATATCTGAGAAAACCATGATTTGTAATGTGCAGGTACCTCTTTAGATAATTTTGTGAAATAATCAGCAATCCCGCATCTAATAAACCCTTTCACACTCACAGTGAAGTACACAAGATATATTGATAGCTTGGCAAATGGTACATAATGAACTTTGAACATGCAAAAAAAAATTCTGTCAGCCCATTTTCACCAATCAAATACTAACACTATACTGGTGAAAACATTCCTTCTTCTACTTTTGGTCTGTGATGTCATTCTCATTCATAACATTCTGTGACATTTTTATGCAAGGAACAAAACTGAAAAAGGGGTGTAATGGAAAGCGAACTGGCAATGTGTGGTGACTATGAGTGTGCACCAAAGGAGGCAACACATGGCGACTGAAAGTGTGAAAGGGTTTAATTCATGAGCTATGAAAATGTGAAGCAACTGAAATATGAAACATAATCAGAATCATATCGTATTTCAACGAGTGGCATGAATCACGAGAGAACAAGTTATCAGCAATGCAACTTCAAATAAATCCGTCATCTTCATAACAACATCAGCATAGTAGTAAAGAAAAATAAGTATGAAATGACAAATACTTGTCTCTAATTGCAGTCCACCTATCGCTGGATTATTTAAGTTTTTATTTCATATCACGGTAAGATAAGTATCACTATGGACAAAATCATAAGCCTTGTATATTTATGATCAAATTTGCAAAGTGACATTTTCCATCCAAGAAAAGAAAATTCAAAAGCCATAAATTTCTTCACACCTGGTCAAGATGATGACTAAAAATGCTTAAAAGGATCTTATTCACTTGAAACTGTCACTGACCATCTTTCAAAAGCCAAGTTTTCTGAAAATTGGAAATCAATCACTGAATATGCAGCAAAAGTCTCATGAAATATCTTCACGGCAGAGCACAGACCAAAATAATGCAACAAAAGTCAAAACTCCTCATTTTTGTTTTTGCTGAAGATCTTGCTGAAGATGCTAACCTTCTGTCTGTTACTGCCCTGGCTGACCGAAGATGGTCGGCGGATTACGTCCCCTGACTGGTTCATATAGTCTGAGTAGCTCTGTTTTTCTGGCAGGGGCGGGGGCTCATCGGCAGGCATGTCAGGGTCACTGGCATCTGTTAAAAATGACAAAATACTCACTCCGTCTGAAGAGTGAAAAGTAATATACACAAAACTACTCTTCCCAGTTGTAGTGTTATTTATTGTAAAACGTTTTAACCTAGAAGTGAATTCAGACATAAACTTAAATTTTGTTTTACTTGTAACTAGATTAATCACATGAACTTCAGCTCATTTTTCAACAAAAGTACACTTATCAGAGCTTTATTAAAACACTCTTCAATTACTAAATAGACTTCAAAAAAATTTTTTTATATTTTGTTTGACTGCATTATTTGTCAGAATTAGAGCTATCTTCCATCTCTTAGGCATCAGATTTTAAAATATTTTGTTTCACTGCACATGCTGTCAGAATTAGAGCTAGTTTCCATCTCTTAGGCATCAGAAGTGGAGATCTGCCATTACTTTCAACGGGAATGAGTTGATTGATGTTCTCATTGTTTATCTGGTTTAACTCTGCAATGCAAGGTGAAATCAAACTGATTATAAAACTGACCTCCTGATAATCTCGAGGCCACATTACCACCTGACTGTGAGGATGACAGGCTGTTCATGCTGCCCGAGTGTGGGTAGTTGTTGTTCAGCTGAAAGCTAGGAGGTCGACTTGGCCTCCTCTCTGTCTCTGGTCGCGGTGGACGCTTAGGTGTCAGCTAAGATAGGATAAATAAAATGAATAAATCTCTTTCATTCAGACAAGCTCCCTCCACTGTACACAATGTAATACAACACTGTGTATAATTTGTACTCTATGCATTTATCAAGCATTCCTCAAATTCCTTATAAACAGAAACAATTTTTGAGTACATATTTTGTGCCTCTCACAACAACAAATAAAACAGAGTAGGCTATGTTTAAAAATGTTACTTTTAACTTTCCGCAGAAGAATTTTATTTGACATAAAACTTATTTCAAGACTACATTCATCATGCAAAAAAAATTTACTCATAACTCAACCCATTTTCAATGTTGTGAATCTGGAAAGTTGACCAGTGCAATTTCTCATGAAAACAACAAAGTTTTGAAAAATAGAAAAACAGTGAAAACCCTAAGTGTAAATAGATGATTCAGTAAAGTTAATACTTTTCATCCCTTGATTCACCATCCTCTTCATCCACACTTTGCAAATCAGTGCCAGCATTTTATAGTAACTTTTTTCTTTATACTTTGTTTTTGTAAACATGTGTGTAAAAGTTTTTTCTTCAATATGTGCCATGTGAATGAAAAGTTTTAATTTCCAAAATTAACTTCTGAGGTAAATTCCAATGAAACAGGAAAAAAAACTGTTCATGTCTTTCTTTTGTTGTAAGTATATTTGTCTTTTTTCTTTATATTTTGTTTTTGTGGATGTGTATGTAAGGATTGTTTTTTTTTCAGTAGGAGTCATTCAGATGAAAAGTTTTAAAAGACAAAATTAATTCCTGAGATAAGTTCCAAAGAAACAGGAGAAAAATATTTCACATTTTTATTTTTTTTTTGCGGTTAGTATATTTGACCCCTGCTGTACACATGCTTATCAAAATTATCTAAACTTTGCCTGAAGTAAGACAACAAAAAAAGTGAAAAGACTGAAAAACCTTAACCATTATCAATAAAAATGTTCCTCTTGGTACATACAAGGCAAGAAAAACCTAGATCATTAATAAAAAGAGGACTGAGTGTGAGCTCGTGCCTAATAATTTCTGTTAGTAGTTGTAAAAAGACTGTAAAGAAAGCATCCCGATATTGTATAGAAAAAATTGTACATTGACAGAATAAAACCGCTTCTTCCTTAGTACTCCAGGCCGCAGTGAGTCAAGAACTTTAGAAGCTGGGCGAGACTGTGGGCAAATGATGTTTATATAAACAGTTATGGGCAAGAAACAGATATGAAAATCATCAAATTAACAAAGCCACTAAAGCACAGCAAGGTGAACACATGGTTCCATTCTACAGGGTGTGTATGCCAGCAACTAAAAAAAAAGATGCAACAAAAAAGTTTCATTAACCGAAGGAGTTTTGACCATTGATGTGAAAAGAAAGTGGACTAATGAAATCTGGAGCGGGTGACATGGTTTCAAAATCTTTAAAATGAAATAATGTCAATGACAGACAGCTCATCCAGCATCATGCGCAAATTTTTAAAAAAAACAAAAAAACTACCAGGAAATTCCATATTGATGTGCATCACTTATGGACAGATGCTAAGCAATACCTATACCACATCTGACAAACTGACAAAATAATGTAAAGAAAATCAATCAGACTCAAGGAACACAGAAGGGAACACTGAAGGTTGAGACATGACGAAGGCTGAATCTATCGTCTTATGACAAAAAAGGCACATATCCACTATAAATCAATATTGCACTTGTGCCTTCTGGTCATAAGACGGCAGGAATAGGGTAAAACACCACACAGACTGAAATGTGAGAAAAGCCATTAACTTCTGGGGACCAAAAAAAAGTCCTCAATAAAAAGGTGGACAGAAAGCAAATTCAAAAGGGCCCAACCACAAATAACACAGGATGCTCAATTTTACACATAAGACACCGAAAGGTTGAAGACACTGTCTGAAGCACACACATCAAAAACACAAAGAAACATCTTAACAAGAGTAAAACTCAATAAAATAACTTATGACAGCTGATGGGATACCTCTTTATCAGACCTCTGCTTCTACAGGACTTGAAAGTTTTTCAGCTATTGACTACTTAGAGCGCTGCTTCCCTAAATTGTGACAACTCTTTGACAATTGATTAGTTGTGCATCTATAAATATATTTGACTTCTTTAGGCTTACAAACTACACATTTCCGGACCAAAAAAAAGAAAAAAACTTGCTTTCAAGTCATCATTAAAAAAAAGGGGGGACTCTATGATCAGGAAGTCTTCCAAGAAATTTCAAGATTTCCCAGTACTAAAGCACAAAAACAAAATGTGAAACTGACTACCAGCTCAGAAAACCGATGGCAAGATTATGAAACTGGTAAGTTATATGTAGTCCAAATTGCAGGTTTTCAACCAAGTTAGACATTCCAATGCTATTGCTGTTACTCTTGTTGTTGTGATCCCGTGCTGTTGAGTGTTTCATTCCTCCACAAACAGTACCATACATACAAATGCATTGGTGTTCTTTAGATGTTCAAATATGCTACAGAATTTGTGAGGTTTGGGGGCTGAAAATCTTTCTCCTCAGCAATCAGTCTTGGATATAGGAACAGGAAATGATTGGTTGTCTCGTCAACAATGTTTTTCATGTAATGTATTGGTTCTGTACAGGTGGAAATTTGCATCCAAAGTTCTGAATGGAAGATCAGTCACTGATCCCTCTGTTGAGATACTGTCATCTGGTTTTATATCTGGTGCCTCTTGAAATATCACACTCAACCTGTTCTATTTGTTGCAGAAGTTCTTTTCTTGTTGTCATAATATAGAGGATCTCTAAGTCTAACTTAAAGTATACTTATAGACTGCCTGACATGGGTGCTGAGTGCATCTGGCTGTTTGACTTCCTTCATGCACAATATAAATACCACCTACAGTTCGGTTTAAGGTTAGGCTCACGATAAGAAACGAGAAAGGGTACATGAGAGAGTTTTGAGACAATGATAATGACTTATGACTGTCCCAAGCTTGATTTGTCTTCCTGATCCCTTCCCTTGATCCTGCCTAATCCAAAACCAAGTTCATGGCAGGAGTCTTCAAACACATTGCCCATGAAATCTGTCAACTCTGGGGTCAACGAAAGTACAATGCAGGGCCATGTCCAAAAACTGAACAAAATGCAGATCTTTTTGAGCTAAATGGACTTCCTAAAGCAAATTTTGACAGCTCAAGATGTTGTAAACTAGATGAAGGTGTGGGAAGTTTGCTGGTGTTCTCACTGTGATGCAGTGTTCTTTACAATGGCATTCATGGGGCGGTGAGGCCAGCATGGATTTGATTTTCAACATGGTCTATCTCCTGTTACTTGTTTTAAAAAACAACATTACTGCACTCCAGAAAGCTCCATGTGTGCTCTATTCCCCAGGTCAAAACCCAACAAAGAACCACTCCACTAACTGTCCTTCTTGTTATCTGGTTGTGGATCCTTTTTGCTCTTCACACAAATTTGCAACTTCTGCCATCTTTCTCATATCCTGATCCACCCATTTTCAGCATTCACTGTAGGTAATGATGTTCACTCCAATCCTTTTTTTTTCCTTCCTCCCTCAGTTTTCTTGTAAAGTTCATCCCTTGAGAAAAGCATTTCTTTTCCGGTCCACAGCCTTTTGTGGAGCTTAAGTCCTTAAAAATAATCAGTAGCGTCCACTGCTGTTTGCAAAGCTGATGGTAAACTCTTTGCGAGAAACCAGGTCAACAAGAAACTCTTAGACTAAAGGCAAAACAAGTGTTCAGTCCTTGATTTCCTTACACTGAACGAGGGTCACATCTAGCTCAAGATCCTAAGTGTTTCTCCATTGCATTATGTATTTTGTGCATGGGAACTGGAAAGTTTGGACCCATAGTTTTCAATGTTCTGCCCTACACAGTTCAGCCAAGGCAGTACTGCAGTGAAATTGTGCAGCCTTTACATATGTAAATTAGTGGAACTTGACCTATCACAAGCATGGCATAGTTTGATCAATTCCCTCTAGCTGAGCATAGCAAACAAGAAGATAAGTTCATGTTCATATTAAAACCAAGCCAAGCAGCTGTCAGTACTGGCTGATGGCATTCTTAGAAAAACATCAAACATGCTGTATAGATATTCATTATAAATCAGCCCGCTGTTACATGTTATATTAAGCTTAAGCACTGTATGAAGTTCATTAATTCATTAAATAAAATTCCTAGTTCAGCTGAGCAGCGGTTGCTATAGGCCATGCGCTTTAAAGAGTTATTCTTTTACAATGATCGATTCCTCCTGTGACTCCCAATGAGTGCGTGGGTATGATTAATTCTTTGCTCTGCATCACTGTCCTTGTATAGACAACAAAATTAGTTTCACAGGATCTACAAAAGGCTTTGGTATAGTGCCTCACTTTATTTAATAATCAATGGCATACAAGGTACGTTATCATGGAAACTATAGATGCTACCAGAGAATAACTTGAATGGAAGGTAGGGGACATTCAGCTCCACACAAAGGTGCCAAAAAGTGAGTTTGATGTAATCAGCTGAATGCAGTACAACTGTTTCAAAGAATTATGAACTAACTCCTCCCTAAGCAGGGAATCTTTACACTATTAATGCACCTGGCCTAAATAATTTCAGATCCTCTGATAAAACAACTCAATAGCAATCTAGGCTGTTTTCAGAGAGTTAACTCTCTATGTTTACCTTAAGGGCATGTGCGGCACCCTGTAGGGGTAAAATTGGGCAAAAGTGTGTAAAATGAGTTTAAGGCAGTTTCTTAAACAGCGACATGTCCTTTATCGAATCCTGAAGTTATTTTCATGATACCTGTCTCAAAAAAGTTTATTTTGATGCAAAAGGAAATGATCACCCTTTCTCAAATGCATCTGTCGGGTAATCTTTATCGTCAATTATCTCAAAATCACAGTTTTCGTCACTCTATCCCTTCGATCTGACTTTTTTCTGGTCCAATTTACATAAAATTTTGCATAACAACTCTCCAAGCCCCTGTTTTGAGAATGTCATGGGCTTTTTACGATATCTTGTGTTTTTGTTTTTATTTTTGAATTTTTAAAGTTGAAAATTCTCTAAATTTTCAATGTTTTTTTCATGACATTTTTTAAAAAATTATTATTAAAAAACTATCCAAGAAATCAAATACAGCCCGTGACATTCTATTTTAAATAAAGTGATCTTTCACATGCAAAAAAAAAACCCAGCATCCTACCATCTATTGTTCTCCAGATCGAAGGGTTCAAAGTTATGCCATAATCATTCATATTTTCCAATATGGCAGCCAAACAATTGGCGTTTCCATAGCAACGGAG
>JAWQUT010000228.1:865994-876604 GCA_033807755.1 Ellobium chinense
AATCTTTATCGTCAATTATCTCAAAATCACAGTTTTCGTCACTCTATCCCTTCGATCTGACTTTTTTCTGGTCCAATTTACATAAAATTTTGCATAACAACTCTCCAAGCCCCTGTTTTGAGAATGTCATGGGCTTTTTTCGATATCTTGTGTTTTTGTTTTTATTTTGGAATTTTTAAAGTTGAAAATTCTCTAAATTTTCAATGTTTTTTTCATGACATTTTTAAAAAAATTATTATTAAAAAACTATCCAAGAAATCAAATATAGCCCGTGACATTCTATTTTAAATAAAGTGATCTTTCACATGCAAAAAAAAACCCAGCATCCTACCATCTATTGTTCTCCAGATTGAAGGGTTCAAAGTTATGCCATAATCATTCATATTTTCCAATATGGCCGCCAAACAATTGGTGTTTCCATAGCAACGGAGGGAGGAAATTGCGAAAAACCCCCGTTTATCTTCCTTCCTGGCCGTACATGATCCATTTTTCACCCCAAAATGACAAAGTTCCCTTTATTCATGAAAATCACCTAGTTCTGCCGCGCGTGCCCTTAATCTTTAACTGTGTGACATTTCAGTAATTTTCTAACTTATTAGCTCATGAAGGCCAGGCATGGTATATAAGAACCTACGAAGTATGCAACTTTTTTAATGTGAAACAACTGCAGTTTCTTTTTTCACTCGAATTTTAGGGTAAACAATTTCTGAATATATTTTGAGTGGTTTCACTGTTAAAAATGCCTTGAAATTTTTACAAACTAGCTTGTGGTTTGTTGTTGTAATGGTCAAAATCTGAGTAGATTTTAAACTCAAAGCTTGCAATAGTGTTTTGTTAGACAAAATCACCAAAACTTTGAAGTTTTCATTCAATTCTCTTGGTTACACAAGAATGAGGTTTAAGTACAATACCAAAGAGAGAAGATTGTATTTTAAGTATAATTTTTACAGTTTTAACTAAAAGTTAAGAATAAAAAGTGAGTAAAGATGTTTGTCTGCCAACTGATAGTATCAATATTCCATTAGTTCTTACATTTTTGCTAAATTCCTTAAAATTGCTCTCCTACTTTGTAGACACCTGAATGCTAAATTCAAATATCAAACTCTTTACTTGTATTTGCTTACAACAAGAATGTTGGCAGATAATACAGTAAAACATTAATGGATTTTTTTTTTTTACTGGAATATCTGATAAATTATTTTAAGGAAAAAGTTGTAACTCTACTATGCAAAATTACAAATCTAAGATGCTGTCTTGTCTTAATTTATGGGCTAGAGGAAGATTACATTATGAAATTTTAACACAATATAGCCACTACCCTAGAAAGTCCAGAAATATAGTGTCTTGAAATTTAGACACAAGATAACCTTTACCCTAAAAAGTCTAGAAATACAATTTTCTCCACCAATTCTCAGTTGTTTTATCGGAGGACAGAACCACTGTTCCTGCCGCTCAAAGCTAATGGGTTTGCCCTAAGCAGTGGACATGTTACAGTCAGTATAAAAAATGTTTCTACTTCTATTTTTCACCAATGTTTCTTGTTTACTTTCCACAGCTTTGTGTGGGTTCTGGGATATTTATGGACAGTGATACCTCCGATGATGGAAACTAAAACTAAAATAAAATTCAATGTAAATGCAGACGGTGTAAACTATATTCATGCATACAAAAACTATTTGAATGGGGAGAAGCAAGAGGAGGCTTCTGTAGTAACAATTATACTATTCAAGTTTACTCTAGATCTTATAGAGGAACACTACTAGATATCAGAACAAAAAGAAAATCCCCTTTGGTGAGTGAATCTGTTCTCTTCTTACGAATACTTCACCCAATAGCTTCTTTTAAATGTGAGATACTACCAAAATGAAAACAAGGTAATGACCTCATAATACTGAACTTGGTGTTCTAAGACATTCCTTATATTCAGGTTTTATTCATGAAAGCCTCCTCAATGCATCACCCCATACTTTATCCGAAGGCTACACAAATGATATACAAAGATACTCTTTAAGGCCAATGGTTGCCAAGCTTATACAATACCATGCCCGTTGTGGCAGTGTGCTGTTCAGTTCTTGATCTCTACAACCCACAAAACACAAGATAAGAGTTCTTTTCCTTACATGTTGCAAAGTAAATCCATATTTGAGAAGGACGACAATCAAGATGATTATATTTCTTAATAGGTCTGTTTTCTTTTTATCTTTGTTTTTGTTTTCCATATTTTGTACACAAATAATTACGACAGTTTTGCCGAAATGACTACCACTAAAGACAGCATTACTGCAGCCCCTTTACCAAGACTTATGATTACATGAATCTGCACATTGGCATTAGACCATCTGTCACAAAAGTTTCATATCCCATGAATCTTACATGGGAGGTATGACTTTTGTATCAGAGGATGTCATGGTACCAAAATTATGCTTGAATTCCTTGCATGTGAAGACACCATGTTAAATCAAAAGGCCAAAAAGTAAGCCAAAAAATGCAAACATTATGCCTGGCATGGCTGCAGTTTAACTACTTATCTATAAAACATAATATATATATATAGTCAAAACAGAAAAAGCTACCAAATGCTAGCCTCAAAGATCTCTTTAGATAGCACAAACTTTCGGGTAAATGCAACAAGTTAGTATATTTAAGCAAAAATGTGTCCCTAGTGACTACTGCTGTTTGCTGATTGATGATCAATGACCTGAAGATAATGGAAAGCAGCTTTTGAGAGCAAATTACTGTTTGTTTTCCCTCCAATGCAGCATAAACTGAAGGGGCATCAAATGCCAGCTCTCACTGTCAGTTTTAATGTTACACATAGCATTATCTCGATGACATTGTCATGTTTGCACATGCATTGTGGTAAATATATGGTGCAATAAAACAATGCATTCACTCATGCTAAATCACTGATGCTATTATGATTACTTGGACAGGCCGATGTGCTCAACACTTAAATCTGATGCTACCCTCCCAATTTACAAACCATGGGCCTTAACAAATCATGCCAGCACACAAACACAATACACATGCCTGTTCGCTAAGCTCAATGGGTGGTGAGTCGAGTGAGTTACGCAGTGAAACATCAGAAAACTGCTCAGTGACTTGCGAGACTCGTTTTACCAGCGAGCTCAGGCTGACCTTTGACTGTGACAAGGATTTGGAGGGGGTGGTGTTGGCCTTATCCTTCACGAAGACAGACTGGGAGCGAGTGGCCTGGTTGCGAGGAGTGCTGGTGACAGTGGGAATCGGCCTGTGGACAACATGAAAGAGGGTACTGTTAACATGGCACAATATTTCTTGTGCATGAACAAACATTTCCTGCATGCTCCCATTTAATCTCGATATATGAACATTCATGGGGCAAACACAAAGATAGATTTCCTGGAGGATGGAGAGACTATTCTGAATTCTTATTCTCAGTCTCTTTTAAATGCATGTAACAACAAGTCAAATATCAAAAATGTCCCACAGGAACAACTCTCATTTTTTAGAACAGCAACATGAAGGATTTATTCATTTCAAAATAATGTCATTTTTATTTGTTTCTGAGCTCCTTCGCACAGCTCTAGAATATATGACTAGGAAAAAAAAAACTACTAAGGCCCGTAACATTGATAACAAGAAGAATACTAATATAATAACTTAACATGATTGTGTTCCATTATATCCACCTATTCCCAATACAGATCATGACTGTGTTTGACGACAGTTCCTTTCAATGGAATTAGTCCCTTTTTGCTCCCACCAAATCAGAGATTCAGAAATCATTCCTCATTTTCTTGTTTACGGGTATAACAAAATAAAATCTATATCCTGAATTTCCTAAAGGCTGTATCCAAGTTGTATAAGGCTTCATCTGAATCTCAGACTCAGTAATGTGACAGAATTTTCATGCTAAATGATGATGATGTAAGATCGACAAACAAAAAAAACCAACAAAAAAACATTGCAATTTTCTTAATAAATAAGTTCACAAGTATCTAAATCAATAGCAGATGAAAATACAACAATGCTGCAAACTTTAAGTATGGTTCAGTTTGGTTCAGCAAATGGAGGGAAGAGAAGGGATGCTATAGTTCTCATGCCCAGTGTCAACTTAAGACCCATATCTCCCGGCTGACATATACAGGAGCTTAATAGAAAATTCTTTCTTCAGACTAGCGGGTAGACTTTCAGATGGAATGATGTTTAAGTTATAAGTGAAATTAATACAGATGAACTGGTGCAGAACACACCAATGTGACCATACAATGAACATGTGCAGAAACACCAATCAATGGGTAAACAACAATAAAAGCTGGCTTGAGAAAAATGTAAAATGCTGGGGATGTGATAAGGTTGAAACAGAGCTTCGGGTTAAGAAGGGATTTGTCCTGTGCAACACAGATGATACATGTGGGTAAGGAAATAAAGCTGAAGTTTGCTGAGCAACAAGCAAAAAATGGGGTAAGAGACTAACATGTGCATGAATTTTGCTCAGTGATTATCTTGTGCCTATAATAATCCCTCACCAAACAGATCCAGTGGTCAAGCACAAGCACCTTTACATTACAGTTGTGTCAAACTTAACATATTATAATGTCAGTTTCAAGGCTTAGTTATGAGATATTACCTTATATATAATAGATGGCACTGACACAAGAAGGGATTGAAGACTAAATATAAATAAAAACATTTACTGCTAACAAAATGGACAACAAGGGCCATGCGACATCAGCTTACATGAAGGTGAGATTAAGCAGCCTTTACGCTAAGTCTGCTCATTTTGTTTGAGCATACACAATACCATGAGTGCGAAGGCTGATTATGTATTTAAAAGATGCAAAGCTCCAGGTAAAGAAAGATACTTCATATAAGAGGTGGTTGCCCATTAACATTTTCTACCTGTACCAAAACAATGTATGAATTGCTGGACAAACAGTTAATTATCATTACTGCAGTAACTTTCTTTTGGTCAGAAACTGTGTAAAGCTAAAAATATACTGGTGTGAACCCCAGGCATATTAGTGCATACTTCAGGCTAAATGAACAAAATGAATCCACACACTCATGTGTGATATTTCAAGGGGGACTATTTATGCATCACACACCAGTGTACAATGCAGGATGAAAGTGTAAACTGGGAAAAAGGGGAAAATGGTGTTATGCCCTGAAAAAAAACAGCAACTTTCCATTTTTTATCTTCCTTCACAAACACTAATCCCTTGACCAACTAATGTAGAGCAAAAATTTCAGTCACCAATACCAAAACAAGGAGACATTTATATAAAAAAAAACAAAAATGGGCTGCTATTCATAATAATGTAACTATACTCTGCTACACCAACCCAGGGCATTACGTAGCTCAGACTGCCCTTCATGGTCCTCAGTAGTGTAAATATTTACGTTTTTTTAAGACACAAATGCCAGACTTATAAATTACTGCAGAAGCTACTCCTTCCATCCTTCTGAAGCTTTTGATCTCTCCACAAAAATCACCTTACTTACACAATTTTTGTGAAAACAACAAAACAAACTTCTTCTACAGTAAAACAAATATCATCACCTCAGTGCAATAATTCTGTACCTAACAATGAAAATGGAAGTAGACACAAAGTTATTTCACTCAGGCAACGAAATGTGTCAAATAATATCATAATCTAAGGCAAGAATGTCCATCAGTGAATACTGAAGGCAGGATGAAATGAAACTACATTTTACAACTGACACATATGGGCAGAAAAGACAGTATACATGGAGTATAAATATGCTTCAAGCTGAGAGGCATCATTTTTCATAATTCGTATGAAATAACGAAAATTCTGTACTAGTTGGCAGCTCCAACAATAAGCTGTGGCAGAAACTTTGATCAAGTGGACTGTCATCCAGCTGATATTTTGATACTTCACAGAAATTATGCTTACTGATAGGAGGTTTTATCAAAATCTATGTCTCTTAAAGGGGACTGAAATTTTCATTCATAACAATTATGACATGCGGCAGAAATAAACACTGCAGTTCTGCTGACAAATGCATCAACACCAGTTATATTTGTCTGATGAACAAATAAAACTTCAATGAACAAATAACACTTCAAAGTTAAATTAATGCCTAATTCACACTGGGACTGGGATAGGAGCATGTATTGGCCATTAGCCTATGAAAAAGGAATGGCTTAAATTTTGCAAGGCCTCATTAGCTTGTTGTAATGAGACGACCACATACGGTGGTAAAGTCTCATATTCTTCTAGTGATAAGACATTAGTGTAGGGCAAGTGAGAAAATGGCTGCAACTTTGACATTTAAGACGTGGAAGAAAGGCTTTCTACTTTCTAAAAACCAGTGACTATATGTATTCCACCACAAGAGTGAATTATCTTTATCCATACACCTTTGTATTATATAAGACTGGTTCTTGGTTCCTGTGTGATGCCAAGGCTATTTAGCTGCTGCCTAAACGGGAACCAAATTTAACATAGATTACAAGCCCGCCCCCCATGATCAAAAAGAGATGGAATTTCCATTTGTTCCACTGTTTACTATAATGCATATCTTCAAAATATCTAAAGATGGATGGGCAGATATACTGGTTTCTACAAATCAATAAGTTTCGGTAACAGGCATCAACCTAGCAGTATTTTCTGTTCCAATCGCCTGAACTTCATTATGTGGTTGAATATCAAAATGGAATTTTCATAATGAAATAGGGCTGCCAGCTCAGTTTTTTTGACATTTATTCCTCAAATTTGACTTTTTGAAGGGTGGCTAGCATTACTAAACACAATTGGAAAATTGGCTTTTTGGGGCATTTTTTTCAAATATTTTTGCTTTTACTTACTAATCGATGTTTCTAAACACAATAGATACATTGCTCTTGACTTTAAACTGTGTCGAAATTCTGTTACATTTTAGTCACTAGTGCACTACGGGATCTATACACAGGCTTCAAGATTTCAAATACTGTAGTGCAAAAAGAAAAAAAAGTATTTTTTGCAGCAGCTGACAATATGCAGCAGTTGACGATAATTTGCACCAAATATTGTGATGCAATTAATCCAAGCTAGAATCAATACATGGAGTGAATAACTGACCTGAATTACACATGAATATTCTTCTTCCATATTTGAATGAACACCTTAAAATGTTGTAATTAAGCATATTTTGTAAGTTTACGACTTGGGAAGTGATTCGGAATAGTGATAGTTCTATATAAAGCATTTTCATAATATCTGTGTTCCAGTATAATGTTATGTGAAAAGATGTTGGGCTTTGTATGGTTATTTCCAATGGTATGTTTAGCATTTTCTCAGGCTCCTCATCTGGCAAGCCTGCGTTTAAATGTAAAAGAATGAACAAATCATAGCTTTTCCAAACTATTCACACAAGTCTTCTTTGGGCTTTAACTTATTTGACATACATCTTGAAAAAAGAAAACAACATTTACCAAGTATGTAGTGGAGAAAAACAATGCTTTCGACCATTTTTTGACATAACATACAATCAAGTGGACAGCACAGTTATCTCTTAAGAAAGATATTTGGAGTTAAATTTCATAAGATCCCAGATTACTAAACCGATGCAAAGTGTTATCAACACTGAAAGCAGGCACATCGAACAAATTAGTAGTAGTGAAATGCTGAATAGCAGCCCTCAAGATTACCTGAGCGTTTGATATTTTCTCCTGCTGCAGACAATGGAGCAATTCAGCTTAGTTATGCTAATGACTAACTTAGAGATAATCATCTGAGCATGAAATTAAGAGATAGCTTAGCCAAGTGTGGTAATATCCTGAAAATATTACAAGAGCAAAAGTGTGAAATGATTAATAAATTGTTTTCAGGCAAGAGAGTTTCAGAAAGTGTCAAGCATGCTGGTACATGACGCAGTCAACCACCCTAAGTCCTTTGCCAGCGCCAATCAATCAGAGCCGTCTGCTTAAACTTTCCACATAGTTAAAAGGGTACTTAAGGTGCTTTTTTATTTTAGATGATGATAAAATAAATGGCTGAAGTTTTAATTTTACAAATCGGCTGGAGGGTAACAGGAGAGGAAAGCCACAGCTATTGTTAACCAGTGATGATATGTACCTGCGGCATATACAAGAGGCTAAACTGAAAGTAATTTGCTTCAGTGCAGGTATAGAGAATATGGAAGTTACAGGTGTCAGCTAGGACAGAATCGAATGGACTATACATCTGAAAAGTGACAGCACAGCTGACAATACCTCTTCCTGCTACTCATGCCATTATTAGATCACAAAATATACCTGAACCAAATGTAAAATTTCTACAGTCTGTGTATACTTCTTGCTATATCTCAATTTGATTTGAAAGACTTTTAATTACAGCTTCTAACATAAATCTTGTTAAGAACCAGAACATTTTCTAGAAACACCACCCACTACAATCACAAAAAGTGTATATCTATCAGATAATCTGATTCTGTCTTTTGATAGTCACATTTGTATTTTGCCAGCAAAAAAGTATCAAAGGGATATCAAGTGAACAAACCTTGTTTAAAAAGATTTGTGAATAGTACACAGACTTTTAGATGGGATTTCTTCACATTATATGTCTTTGATGTTTGATTGTTAATACAGAAAAAGAGTGACCCAAACGGGCTCATATAACTGTCTTTTAATACGAAACATCATCAATTCTGAAAACAATCACTTGATTTCCTATGTTTTAAAGGTTGCTGTCTCTTCCCGGCTTAAGACTTCAACAAATGCCACATGGAACATAAGCAATCACTTCTTTCTCAAAGGAGACAATTTATAAATCTTTTGTGTTTCAGCTCTTATTGGAGCATAGAGTATGAAACTTTTTACTACAGAACTTACAACCACTTAAATCACTTACTCAGTCATGTTGAGACTGCTGACAGAGAGATCACTGAATCGGTTGGAGGAAGAGCTTGGCAGCGACTGGTTCCGCCGCAGGGTTGCACTCGTGAATCCTTTATCTGCAACCTGTAAACAAAACAATTTGGAAGACTGTCATAACCATGCTGTCATCGTCTAATATGTCTGACAACTTCAAAGATGATTTTAAGTGAAAGAAAGCAAATAAGTCTTCCAAATTGCCAACCAATCAATGTAAGGTTATTTCAATTATCCAGGTGAGAATTAACGAAGAGCATGTCACGCCTTCTGAGCTGGCTGTGATCTGCATGTATTCAGCCTACAGCATATCATCACCATAGTGCAGTAAGTCTACATTTTATACTAACACTAGTAGCGCTAGCTGACCACGCACTATGCAACTGGCTGGCCATGTGACCTAATTTTTTTTTTGTGTTTTACTAATGATATAGCCGATCAGCGCATACTACCTAACGGTTAGGACTCATTGCCATGATACACGGCTGCATAAATATGATCGCTGCAAGTAGAGGTCGGCTGAGCGATGCACATATACTATTGCCGCACTGAACAGTAGCGAGCGCACGGTAGTATATGTACTATCACCCCATCACGAGGGCTAATTTCTCAACAGCATATAGAGTTTTATATTGAGGCAGTGGTATTTCTTTCAATACATACTAATGTTTGTGTAAAGCTAGAGAAACAGGGAATGCAAATCCAAAGTATCTCACATCAGTGGGTTAACAAAACCTGCACACAGGGCACAAAATGTGCTGTGAAATGTGTACAGACCAGATTGTCCTTTGTGCTTGGATAAAAGGATGTTTGAGAAGTGATCTTCTAGGAGGAATGGAACCAGTTCAAGACTGGATGCAGATAGACCAGCCTCACATTATGAAGGGGTTAGGAAATTAACACAAGGATAAGAGGAGGTTTGAAGAATGAAGGCAATGGGCAAAGAAAGAGGGAGGGCAAGAATGGAGAGTTTGGGGGTGTGGGAATCAGCCTGACAAATAATATATCAACAAACAACAGATACAGTCAATCAGTGGACCCTGAGGTGACTGTTGAACACAGCTAAGCAAATGCAGACATGCTTGTTTTGCCGCACACCACACAGTAAGGGACTATGACAGCAATACCACAGCTGACCTTGATACCGTATTCCTTTTCGATCATGTTGCACATCTGGGAGAAGCGCTGCTCCATGTGGGAGTGGAAAGGCTGCAAGGACTCAGGAGCCTTGTTCTTGTGAACCACCAGACCATCTCGTAGAATGGTCACCTGTGACAAGAAAGTATGTGGTAACATATAAGCCACCACAACTAGTCCTATTCACAGTGGCAGTGAGTTGATACCTGAACTTTTAGCCCTGCAACAGTGGGCTTTCATGCCTAAATAATCAGAAGTACCAAATTTATGTCAAGTGTGATACTCAGTACAGGCAGGCATTCTGATTATTTTTGGTATGGAAAATATCCTATCTTTCTATACAACAACAAGAACAGGTAATGGTCACTCAAATTGTCACCACTTACTGAAATGATTTAGAATCTCCAGAGCTTGAGCTTTGATACCGAAAGTAACATTAAAGATAAATGTTGATTCTATACCTTAAAAAAGCAACATACATGGAAGATTTCGTCGCCTTCCACACGAAAGGGCGTATCCCGATTTTTGACGGTTTTGAGTTATCACCACCAGTACGTAGTGCTATCTCAGAGCTATGTTCACACGAAATGGTGTATCCCTAGCTCAAATAGGA
>JAWQUT010000228.1:883042-935873 GCA_033807755.1 Ellobium chinense
ATACATTCACATATAAATATTTATTGATTGATTATATATTAACTTGTGTGTTCATTTATCTACCTACTTATCTTGCTATTTACTTATGGATTATTTTCAGTTACTTACTAGAATCAGTGAACATCGGTGCATATATCACTAAATCTTTCGCAAACCACACTGAGCCAAGATAGAAAAAGAAGACAGCTTATTTATGACAGGTGCCTCGAGTCTTATCATGCATAAACTGACCAGACGGTTATGAATTCTTGTTGCACCAGTGTGAAAATGAGTATAAATTAGGTGGAGGTAATTTTGTTCTTCCACCTTTGGGGATCCAGCAGAAGAACACAGTAATGTTAATGATTTATTTAAAACAATGAGGAAAATGACACAATGTTGCCACATGTTGCATTACTTCGCATGCACAAAACAACTGTTATTCCCACCTTGCCACGGTCAAAATAGGAGATGATATCATAGTAGAGTTTCTCCTTCAGTTCTCTATGGGTCATAGCATCTTTGTAGGCATCATTCTGCAGCATCGTTGCCAAAGGTTCATCTGACCACTGTGGATGTTTGGATATATTGAGTGCTGTGTACAATCTTGTCAACAGCAATGGCGCTTAGCCTTTTCACACTGGCAACAAAACTGAGCTTATGACAAAGCCGTGAAATTAAGTGTCTATTCAAATTTGATACATCTATTCCCATTCTATACGAGGACTTGGTTGGTTATGGTCATGACTTCTGAATGCATAGAAACCAACTCACTAATGTTTCTGCATCTTTGATCTACTCATAATGTAAGCTCAATTAAAATACCACATATCAAGGCTAGACCATTCTTCTGGTGATAGAAACTGTTAGATGTGTATTCTCAGTCAAGGGGAAATAAAGCCAAACTTCTTAAGTAACCAGCCCCTGGACACAGACTATGTTATGATTACCATTCCTTTTCTAGTTAAAAAACATTCACAACTTACATTCAAACAACAACCATCGTAAAGGTGAAGTTCAAGTTTCATTCAGTCTGACATTTCAAAGAGCACACTGAAAGATTACAGTTTTATTGCATTATTTTCTACCATTCTAAGAACTGTTCCATGAGAAATTCCACAAATTGTTCAGTTTCCCAAGACATGTAAATATCCTGGTTCAGATTGGAAGAGTAGGGTCAAGATTTCCAATATCATCTCTGTATCCTCCCTGGGGAGCTGTAAAAGTCATTGAGTGATGTAGCCTGTTTGGGGGTTGATCATAAATTGTATGAGCAAACATTAACCTGGGTGAATGACTCATGAAAATTCCATTAAAAATATTATTATTATTATTAATATTATTATTATCATACCAACCTGCAGCAGCCTTGTATACAGGATAAGAGTGTATGCAGCCTCAGTGAAGTTGTCACACCCAAGATGAAGGTCACACAGCTTGTGAAGGTAGCGGATGTACATTTCCTGTCGGTTGATATCATGGTAGAAATCCTGCAAGAAAGACCAAAACACAGTGTAAGCACTGGTAAACCTACAAGCCAAGCTCCTTCTTAGCACCCAGAAATGGTAGAAAGTATGATCATATTATGGCAGAAATCCTACAAAAAAAGAGCAAACAGAAAGCATAAGCATGAGTCAATCAACAAACCGAGGTTCACATTCAGTGCATAGAAATGAAAATGCATAGATCTACTAGTTACAGAGAGCTGATATAATTGTCTGCAGGTGTTCATCTCTTCACTTTACAAGTATCACATGTCCATTTGGTGAAATCCTGGGATTCTCCAGATTCGCATATCATGATTTTGGCGGGAAATTTTTTTTTTACACTAATCAAAAGCTTATGTCAAGCTGCACGTGCCAGTCCCAGTGCCATACAGTCCAGCGCCTAAATTTGGCTACAATAAACGAAAGAAAATTTCGCGTATGTCAACACTTTGGTTTTAACTTCACATATGACGAAAGCATTTTAGAAAGTTTTTTGTTCCTCCTGTAAAAATTACCAAAACCATGATACACGAAACTGGCTCTTATACAATGATATTCTAGTGCAGCAAGAGAGTTAGACATCTGTACTTAGCATCTCAAACTCTCATAGACTGTTTTCCTACAACAACAGCTGACCAAAGAGAAAACAAAGTCTCACCAAGAGGTTGACTATGCAACTCATACGGTGTTCCCTGATCTCATCTTGTATGATGGTTCTGTAGATGAGCAACTTCTCCAACAGACCGTGAATCGTCTCAACAAACTGCAGGCCTTGCTCACGCATGGTGGGGTTGGTCTCACACAGGTGTTCCATGCTGGAACAGTCATTATCATCATTATCCTTATCATTATACACTTTCTAAACAGAGAGAATAGAGTTCATCCATTGACAGAGACATATACATGAAAGCAGTGGGACTGCCCATTTTATGCTGAATGTATATTTTTATTCTCATGTATGACCTACTGTTTCAACATAAAGTGTCTTGCACTTTTATGTGTTTTGTGAAATTCCAAGCAATATTATCATTTAAGACAACTTGAAGTCTGTAAATATGTATGAAACAGAATGTAATTATGTATGGAATAGAACATTCCACTGAATTCACTTACATTTCCGTGAAGAGTTCCATGTACTCTTCATCTCCTCGTCCTCCCTCTATCAATGTATCAAGTTTAGTGATCATTTCATTCTCAAACTGAAAGACAGATGACAAACAAGCAAGATATATGACTTGCAGGAAGGACATGTAGAAGAGGCAGTAAAATGGGATAAATTACATGTAAACAATCAAATGTACAGAGTGGGAGGAAAGTGTAAAAAGCTGACATAAAGTCTCTGTCTTTCTTAAAAACAGTATTTTGAAGAACTGGTTCTTCTTTCCAAAGGCAAAAGATTTGTTACAGCTTAACTAAAAAAACCCATTTGCTTTTCTTCAAATAAAAAAAAAAATATTTTTCTCTAGTTAATGGAGAAAAGCCCTATTTCCATTCACAAGCCATATCAGTAAGTCAGTATTGTGTACAAATCAAATTAAATCACTTCATTTTTGCCTAGTACTCACCTCATTGAAGTTCCCTTGTATGTGACTAGAATTTGGGATTGGCTGGATGTATTCATGGTGCATCATATCAAAGAGGATGGGAATGGTTGCCTTTCTCAGCTCTGGGAATACAGTAGTTTAATATGACTTTTCTAAACAAAACTGCACGCTTTCATTCATATGAATGTACAATTCTTAATGACATAAGGGAACACTTTCTATGTTGGTCAACATATATTTTACATATTTGGGTCCGCAAAGACTATTTGTTAGCTGAGATACTTTAAAATCTTTAAGCTTACATTAAAAGGTGAAATACAGTCATGTCAAGTAAAACAAAACTTACCATCAACCATCACCTTAAAACTCAGAAAGGAGAGAGGTGTCCCTTCTTAATTTACTTCATTATTATACTGAGATTCCATGGTAAAAGTATATTTGTTCATGAAACATGCCATTTTCACATAGCCACAATTCAGAAACTGTAGATGTGAATAGAACATAGATGTACAATGAGTAATGCATTAACCAGAAAGGGTATTCCTGGAGTTAAGAAACCTTCTGCTACTAATCTCCTTGAATTGTTTAGCAGCAAAGTATGCAGCTTTTCTGAGTGTTCTGCACAAATGAAAAAAAACAACACTTTACTTACCTGTTTCAGGTATAAGAGTCATCTCTAGAATGGGTCCCACAAGCTGAGGGATGAACTTGATTTTGTTTGGGCCTGTGAAACATAATTCAGTTCTCCCCGGTCATGGTTCACAAAAAGCATTTCATGAAAGGCAAAATAAACTATCTAAGTGAATGTCAGGATGCACAATACATTTCATAATATTGCTTGTTTTGCATGATAAATATGTTCAAGTTTATCTCTTTGGATCAGTATAGTGCAGTGCCGAGGAAGGAAAGTTAATGATCACAATCAGAATTTTAAATGACAAAATTTATAAGCTTTATCTCACATTTCAGCAGCACCCATTTGTGCAACATGGTTAACCAGGCCAGATCACTGTTTACTCTTCTCAGCTCCCTAACAATATAGGATGAATAAATATAAATTGAAATTAATCACTAGCACTCTTGCCTCTGTACCCTTTCAAAAGTTTCCTAAATGTATGGAACACTCTAATACAATAGACAATATACTTACCCAGTTTAAACCACATTGAGCGAATTTCAAAGCCAGTTTCTCGTCTCATGTCCTTGTACCTTGAAACAGAACATGAAAAGCAAAAGCTAGATATTTTCCCACATTTTCACAAAGTGTTTTCCATGCAAATACAGCTTATCAGCTTTTCTTAAACACTATACAGCTTATCATCTCTTTAAACACTATGATAGCAGGCAGTCTTCTACTAACTGCTATGGTTTTCTACAATTTTTACCGTGAAATCCTACTTCACTGCAACTAAAAACGAAAAAACTAATAAAAAAAGGTCAAGACAATAATTCATCACTGGATTTTGACATACTGGTAAACAGATATAGTTGGGGATTAAACCTTCACACCACGATGTCAAAAAACCAGTGAAACATTCAGGTCTAACCTTGAGATGATCTTGTTCCTCTTTGACACTGAAAAATTGTCCAGCTGTAGACACTCTTGGGTCAGGAAAGCAATGGCACAGTGGAAGAAGTTGTTCCACAACTGAAACAATGCAATGCAGAAATATGAAGGTAAGACCAGAGACTGTATCAGTTCCTAAATACAATTTAATTTTCCTCTAAACAAAGGAACAAGTAAGTAAAACCCAAATATCATGCAGCATATGCATCGTTGATTCTTTTGTCATATGATAAAAAGGATATTTGCACATCTTAAAGGATTTCTTAAGGAGCTGTGAATTTTAAGGATCCTTGACCTCCATCAGCAAAGGCACAAAGAGATGTCAGCTTAGCATGTAAAATTTTCTTGAAACTGTTTTAATATACGAATCCTTACAGACTATAAGAAATTTTACAATGTCAGATTGTGCAAAACTTCCTGAAAATTAATTAACAATACAAATGTGTAAGAGTAAACAATTACTGGTATTAAAAAAAGTAGATGTCTGAATTTCCTGAAAAGTGGTCCCGGCAGCGAAAATCCAAGTGACATTTTAGCATTTAAGTGTAACAGCGTACAAACAGCAGTACATTTAACAGTGCACAAACCAAGAACAAATCTTCAATAAAAAGAAACCCAATTAAAGTTATAAATCTTTCACAAGATAGTTGGATTTCTTAGATAACTAGTGAATTTAACATATTTTTCACATTACCTGCTGTTCGAAGGGTGAAGAGAAGTGTTCATGAATTGTGGCAGCGAAGAATCTCAATGCTCTCAACATCACACTGGAAATTGAGGGGAAAAAAAAGCTAGTCAAGGACATCAAACATGTGAGCAAGATAAATCCTTTAATGCTAATTTGACACTAACCTTAATCTGCCGGTCAAGAAAGTGTCATAAATTCAAGCCTACATACAGCATATAGTCAAACATGTGAGCAAGATAAATCCTTTAATGATAATTTGACACTAACCTTACAGTAATCTGCAGGTCAAGAAAGTGTCATAAATTCAAGCCTACATACAGCATATAATCAAGCATGTGAGCAAGATAAATCCTTTTATGCTAATTTGACACCAACCTTAATCTGCAGATCAAGAAAGTGTCATAAATTCAAGCCTACATACAGCATATAATCAAACATGTGAGCAAGATAACTCCTTTTATGATAAATTTGACACTAACCTTAATCTGCAGATCAAGAAAGTGTCATATATTCAAGCCTACATACAGCATATTTAACCGTAAAATTTCTTTCTATACCCAGGACACCAACACACATCACCCCGACTTGTTCTCTTGGGTTTCATATTTTAATAACAAGAGTCCTATCTATTTTTCCCTTTCAGTTCCTTTTTCTTTCTCTCTCACTCCCATTCCATAACAAACTCAAGCTTCGACAGTCTTTATCTCTTTTTGGCACTTCATAATCATCAGTAAGTCCATCTGCCTTCTTAGCTATTTCAAATTTTAAACTTCAGCCTGCTTCCTAGCTCTCAAGTTCATATACACGAGGTTTATTCATTAATTTCTGGCAGTGTTTTGGTGAACTACGAACACAAAATCCTGAAAGCTTCAAATTTTCAGGCTTTCCTGAAGTTCATGCTTCCACAGCTTACACAAAGTTCCACATTTCTGGGCCATATCTGAAAGGCTTCATAACATTCCAAAGGTTTGGAGCCCTGAATTTTCAGCCGTTGTCATGTCTTAAACATGATGAAACCACAATCAAGTGTTACAAAATGGGTTCCGCTGTCAGAACTTAACAAAAAACAAAAATTTCTTTAAGAATTCTCCTCAAACCCCATTCTCTTCCAAACTGGGGAAAAATGTAAACGCCCAGTCATACCAGTTCTGGACCATGATCATCTCCAGCCAGTCTGTGGGATAGACATTCCTGTTCACCAAGTCTCGGAAAACCATCAAGATCTCCATCAAGAAGTCCATGAGGTCAAAGGTGGTGGGGAATTTCTCGATGTAGGCCTTGTAGTGAGCATCTGTCATCTGTCGCAGCAGACTGATCATCACACACACACAGTTGCCCTGCAGCAGAAAAGGGGTGAAAGAATGCCCTCAATGAGATATCAGCACTGACAGAGTACAGAATACAGTGCAGACCACATGCACCAGAGTTACAATTTTACAGGAGATGCAGACATCATTCATATTATGTCGCTCGTTATCAGTTATCCAATGGTGCTTATAGCTGGTTATCTCTGAAACAATAAAGGCTATGAGAGAATAACCAATATGGAAAGATCATTATGCTCTACACATGGGTGCCAAGTGCATTTAACCAATCTGGCATTTATGTATATGATCTCTTTGCAATTAAGGATGGAGAGATTTGGGGAAAGGGGGTTTGGGGGGAGGGGAGTCTGTCCTGCTGCCCCTTTTTACAAAAAAGTCTGCACTCCTAAAACAAATTTTTCTAGGGTGTATGTAAGGCTTTTAAAATGTGGGCAACTTTAGGTCTGTGATGACCATTCATACAAGGGAACTTAATTGTGTGGGACAAGTTCCGTGTAAATTAAGATCCTCAGCAACTGAAAAAATATATCATTACTATTTATAAATAAAAATGTTTTAAAAGTCATACACATCTCAAAAGAAAAATCTAAATTTATCGAAAATGTTTGAAGTTCATTTATTACATTTGTTTAGGTAAAGATGCAGGTAAATGTCATGCTAGTATGAGATTTACAAATATTTTGATTTGGTTCTAGGAATTTGTATTTCCCCTGTTTCCAGCATCTTTTTCACCCAGCATCTCACTGAAATCATGTTGCAGAAAATGTCTTTTATCACTTTAGCTTTGAAGTTGTAGATCATACAATAAACCCATTAATAAATTTTTTAAAAAAAGAAACAGGATAATATACTGTTTACTGAAAAAATATTACTATTCCAGTATATGGGTGAATAGTTTGAACAAATGTATGTGGGTGGGTACAAAAAAAAAATCTCTACTTAGCATGATAGCAAAAGGAATATAGATATACAAAGTACATTTATACTATGATTTGATAGAAGGTATAAATCTTTCATATACAGAAACTTGATATCATTGTTTAAATCTATGTTCTACATGTTGAAAGTTTTGTGTGTGGATCTTCAAAAACAAGCATGGATATGACAATGATTTGTGCAATAATACAGCAACAAATATTTCGTCACACAGCAATTCACACCCTCACACAAACAGTATTTGCATTTCACACTGCCTCACTGAAATGTATGTCCTTCCGAACCATGAGCTAAAGGATTCTTCCATCCTTCAATACCAATATGCATAGTGTTCAATTTGGCTTATCAACAGTGCATTCACTGACTGTTGAGGAGTACAATTCAAGGTACTGTATATACATTCTGCAAGTTCCAGATTTAACTATTCTCTGAACACTTCTACTTCAATATAATATCAGTTCTTATCAACCAACGTGTCCTATTGCTGTAAAGAGTTAATGCACATCTTATAATCCTGAAGTCAGCTCCGTCATCAGAACCACAGGAATGCCTCTTTATCCTATTTCTTAATACCATTTCCTGCTGAGAATGCAACTTTTTCTAGAAGTCATAATTAATCCTAAGCTCGAAAATACTGTTTGACAAAGTACCCATGACATGCAGGGTGCTCTCATTTCTTGTATGAAAGAGGCAGAGGCTTCCATACTTACATTTGTTGTTTCAAATGCAACAGAAACACTTGGCGGAGGTTGGTGGCCAAAGAATTGCTGTAAGACCAAGGCACAATAGAGGACCAATGCTGCACATCAAACATCAAACACAAAACTGATATCTACACATTTATCTCTGTTACAGCATGCGCCATCAGAGCATGAAGGGATGCTTTTAGTTCTAGAAAGACACAAATTTAGTCCATGACAAAGAACAAGTGGCTCACAACAAAGGTTTACTTTTCAGTATAAAGCATGGTCAGAACAACTACTGGGAGACAAGAGCTTCCTGTTCTTAGGACAATATGACAGAAAAACTTGTAAAAAAAAACAGAAAGCACTGAAAATTTGTATGACTTGAAACTCAACTGATTTCCAGAAATCATGAAATTTTCTTTACCATGGTGATTCAGTATTATATTCATTTACCAAATTTCAAATTCCACAACACTTTTACACAAATACAAGACACACATTACTCCAAACAAGAAAACTAATCTAATGAACAAGCCATAGAAAAAGCAATACAATGAAAAGTAATGCAGCTTTTAAAATTAATATGATCACATATTAAAGGATTACACTGTCATTGAAGTACTCTTTCATATGCACTTTACTGCCTTTTAAATGTGGACAGTCTTCTGACATCATCAACACCGATAATAATTTCATTTACACCTTCCAATATCAAATTATGTGAAAACTGAAAGTAAATTCTAAACATTTAAAGCCTATCATAATTAAGAAGAAATCAGTAATACTGCATGAGGCATAAAAATACTATTGTGCATTAAAAAAAAATATCATTGTGCCGTCATTCTTAGTTATATGAATTTTTTAAAAATGCATTCAGTGTCATGCTAACCTTGAAAAGAATTATCTCTAGCCCAGGAGGGGCACTGTTATTGATTTCATATAAACATTTGAAAATCACTGAGCATTTCTCTGCCAACTCTGTAAACTGTTGAAATACTGTTTTGACTTTTGTTCTTTCTCTTACTGAGAGAAACTTATTTGAATGAAGATTTCAGTTTAGGCCACACTGAGATTAGGGAAGTTCTGAAATTAGTGTTAAAGAACAAAGGGGGCAATCTCTTCATACTATACTGGAGGTGTAGGGGTTTTGCAGTTCTCACAATGACGTCTTATGCATCCACCACACTTGAGCAATGCCCTTTATGAACAACTATTAAAGGAACTGCCAGAAACAAATCATGTAATAACGCACAGCATTTGAAATGGGTCAGGGAAACCAATGTTGTCAAGTTGGTGTGTTTGGCAGTGGGGTCAAAATATGGTTGTGGCACTGGACCCAGGATTAAAATGTCTTCAGTTGCATTTCTGTGATGCACTCTGGAAAACAAATTTCATTCACTTTTTCCTAAACGAACTATATGAAGAGTGGATCCTTAACTATAGGCTGTGACAACTCTTGCCCTAAATTAATACTAGTGATCAGATGACAGCAGCTCTTGATATTTCCAGGGAGTTGAAAATATGATTAAATGATCTAGACTGACGGGATAATGGTCCTGTGAAGTTATTTGTGTGGATATTGCCAGGGTACATGATTTACAAACATCATTATTATTATGATCATAACAGTCACTCAAATCAGTAAGGTACTGCAGGTGAAAAACAGGGCACCCTTGGGTGAAAAAAAAACAACTGAAAAGCAGTCTTATTTGGGGAAAGCAGGATAATTCTTTTCCACAAAATAAGTGAGGTTTATATTATGAACCTGATTGTTGCACTAACCATTCACATTGCTTGAAGGAGGATGGGGCATTTTCACTCATCCAAAGGGAGGGTACAAAATAAGATAACTGCCTCAAATGGCTTTACATTTAGCAGGAAAAACAGGAGGGCTTGTATCAAATAACATATATGTAACAGAACAGTAGGAATGAATTGTTTGGTAAGCTGGATAATTAAAGGGTGAACAAAGAGTTGAAATCTCTGGGGACAGAATGAAACCTATGGTATTTTACAATGAGCACTAATGTCCTAATAATTTTCCTCTTTTCTTTTCAGATTTCCTCAAAACATTCTCCAGCAGGTAAAAGAAATTTCTAAGAGATAACTGAACACTTGACAGAAATTTGAATGGAACCCATTCTTTATATTCCTGTCTATTACTGCCAAGAACAGCAGGCACAGCTCGTTAATACATAAGTGCATTTATAATTTGTACGGTAGTAAATCATATGCGTCATTAACTTATGTCGGCAGAGACTTCACCCAGTGTATTCTTATGATATGCCAGCAAACGATATGTAGATAATAACAAGTATTCATGATGATGATACCTAGTGCCCCAAATAAGCAGAAAAAAAGAGTTCTTCTTATTGCATGCCTGCTGATGCCTTGATATATTTCTTTGGCTCTTGTAAAGGTGTAACTGGCATGTGATACTAATGATATACAAGAGAAAACAATGGTGCTGTGATAGAATGCAGGCTTCTACGGTAATATGTCTCAGTAATTTCATATCTTTGCATGCAGATATTTTGCGAGCTAGTTGTCTTCCAATCTTTAAAATATGTCACAGTCAAATAAGACCTCGTGAATATACAACTTACACATGTTTAAGCTTCTAGGGAGTAATACCTGAGTGGCTATTGTTTATCTGCATACCAATGTTTTCTACTAGAAGGACTATAGAAAAGTATTGCTGCTCAAACTGATCATATCTGGATATTGCACAGTAGTTGGGATGTGTTAATTTTTTGTGGATATCTATTACAATTCAGATGTACTTGAAAATTCTGTGCAAAAAATTAACATACTAAAGATGCAGAGTGAAGTGTCCCCAATTACACCCAGAAAATTTTGAAGATAAACTTGAAAAACAAACAAAATCAGGCAAAGCTAGCAAAAAAGCCTAAACCTCCACTTTCAACACATTATTTATTAGACATGGTCAACTTAAAAATTTCTGGTGAACATTTTCCCACCTTCCACAAGTCAGTGAAAGTATCTTATAAAGAATACAAAGAGTGCTGTTCGAAACAATTTGAAATTTTATGTTGGATGTGTGCACTTGTCCTTTTTAATATTTTTATGAGTAAAGTTAAATAGAAACTCTACAAAATATGGAGAGTATCAACATGATCTTAAAAACTATGCACACTCTGGCCCCCCTACCCTGCCCCCACACCAAGAAGGAACCCAGTAACATCTGCCTTGCCACATCCTTGATGTCTCAATGCTTATGGAAGTTTACACAAGGAAATAATAGCCACCATCCCATGTTTTTTGTCTTTTTCCTTTGAATTGGTGTGCATTTATAGATTTCACACTGATACAAAATCATCACTCCAATCCCTATTTACTATTCAAATTACATTCACATCTCACAGGCCATTTACTGTTTGAATTTCAAAACCCGATCATCTTTTCGCTACAACTGTCATTTTGACATACTTTTTCATTTTTCAAATGGTTCTTACATTTACAGTGATAAACTTTACACACTCAGTTTCACTAAATATAGTTATTCTTTGAAAAATTTTATATCAGTTCTCTGACTTTTTAATTTTTTTTTTTTTCGGGGGGGGGCAACTGTACATGCATTCAGAATTCAGAATGGGTTGGGTCAACACACAGCAAACATATTATGGATGATGGAAATCTCATACTGCATATTTGGTAGTGGAAAACACAAATGCTAAAAGCTACACATCTAAAGATAACGAACCTTCAGATAAGGCTTGTCCTTGACGCGCATTAACAAAATAAAAAAAAGTAGATACATGTCACTATAGTATGTGTTGCTGTGAATTGTGATGAACATATAAAAATGGTACCCAATGCATTGTGTGGAGTGAAGGAGCCTACATGGCAGAGCCTGTACAAATGATACGCATGAAGACATGAACAACCAAAAGGGCTTTGACAGACAATATAACATGGTTTGTAATCACACCAAATCTTCTGTTTTATGGCTAACGACTGTATGCCCCAAATGAAATCAATTTCACCTTATGGCAACTTTGCATATAGTGTAATGTTCTCTTATAGGAGTTATTTTTTCAGCTATTGTAGTCTTCCAGACAGTTAACTGCATGCACCATTGACTAATTTGTAAGATAAGGCCCAATACCAATGACTTTTGCATTGTGATTCTAGGGCGTACAATCTTCTCCATAAACTGTCAGAAATGGTATCATATACCCAAAACATGTGAGACAGCATGACCATTCATGCACATGCAATAGTTCAAATAGCCAGGCAAAAAATTCTCTGAAGACACCACAATATGCAGCAACTTCAGGCAACCAGTTTTGTATTAAGCTAGAGACGCTTATTACCTTTTCAGGTTATGACAATTGGCTTATCACTATATCTCAGCAATAAGCACTTGTGGAAAACAAAATCAGAAGTCACTTTTCTTACTAGCTGATCCCACTGAATCGAACTTGCTCTTTCATTACTGAAAACTATTATTGCTTACAGTCTTCTTGATATGTGGCTCATTACTGAGATTATGCTTTATCCAGGGAGGGCAGTCTGGTAAATGTGGCAGCCAGCTAATGAGATCCTTATCTCTTTGGACACATGATTTGCTATGTACTCCATTCTGTATGAATGGCTTTTCCTGGAATATCAATGAAATCCAGCCCTTGGTTGTATTAAATGCTAAGCTAGCCATTGGACAGTACTATAAACTTCCCCTAGTTACCAAAACCAGCAACCAAGTAAGCTATAAGGCTTGCATCCAGTAATGTGGAAATGAAGCAAACTGAAAGCATATTCCAGTATAATCATTGTATATGCCATATCCTCCATTTCACAATTTTTTCTCTACCCATCTTTTCACTGGTTTTCTCTGCTGAACATAGCCGGCCTGATTTCTCCCTCCCTCTTAGAAAAAATATATGACTTTATGATGACCCAGGTCATTTGTGCTAATATTCCATGGAAACGTGTGCAACATTCAAATTCATTTAATTACAGATGGCAGGCAGAGCAATGCACAAGGCACACACAGATCATCAAACAATGCATGTGACTTTACAGACTCAAAGACATTGTAAAAAGCCAGTGATACTTGGCCCTTGTTTTACCTCAAGCCTGCGGCTTTTGTGTTTCATGGTTTGCTGACGCTGTTAGTAGGGCAGAAATTAACAGAATGAAACATCAAGCATCAAAAGAAAGACATGACTGGTCCCAAACAATTCATAGTCGACAAGCAACAAATCAGTACAAAGCTCCACTTGTAGCTACCTCACCATATGCAGTGGCTGTTTGAGCCGGCGTAAATGACATGCTTTTTATTTTTACCAATATTTTCCTGCCTGCTAATCTGTTATGTTACACCAGAGTTACTTTAATTCTCAGTGTACAGCAACGTATCTTTAAATTCTCACCAGTACTAACAACTGTCAATGTTCCATAAATAGACTTGATTATATTTATCACAAACTTCATGGAGTGCTCTGAACTATTTCATAATAAGGATATTTCACAACATCCATTGAACTGATCTGATCCAACCATACCTTCAGGCTTACAAAGTGTTTTGGAACTGCAACAATTTCATAGGTCAAGTTTTCATAACAACCGTGTTCAAAAGTAATGCACTGGACATGCTGCTTGAATCACATGACAACAATTCTGCACTACTGGACTATGCAGATAATCCCAGCAACTGTAGTACAGGACACCCAATTCAATGAAGACTTTATTAGATATTTTTTTTCGATTTCATCTGTTCCTAATACATTCCGGGAGTAAGGAACCAGTTTCCTCTTTCAAGTTCAAATTGTTACTTGAAGTATCAATAGTTTAGTATGAGAATGACAGAAGGGACTAATCCACTACACTAGTAGTCATGCATCTGCTAGAGACAGTATGTTTATAACCTCACACAACAGACACCATTGCTGCTACCTCATCCACTCTTATGACCAACAAAGAAGCTCTACCACAGAAAACCTTCCTGTCTACTGTGTAAAGCATACACACAATCAACTCTGCACAAATTCTAGAAAGGCTACACTCTGAAGGTCTCTCACAGCTAGCATTATACACACATGCTGTGCTCATTTCATTTTCTTATAGCCACACTGTACACTAATTTCCGCACACTTATTATAATTTTCCAGCCTTCCCCACAATATTCTTATAGCATAGGTAATTGAACATATTTTGGGATGGGTGCGGGGAAACAGATTTGAGGAAAAGCTGTTCAGCTGCATAAATGTACCACATGACATCAAGAAACCGCGCTAATAAAATTTCAATTACATCGCACAGAAAAGAACTAACTACGGAATACATCTCAAAGCCAAGAATGCTCAACAACCTCATGAAAGGCAAACTCTGCACTAGCTGACAGCCCTCTTAAACCTACTACAAGAGCTAGATCATGGGATGCACAAGACCAGATTCATCACGACTAAAATACGACTTCATGATGAGCGGTAAAAATAAGCTGAATGAAGCAATCTTGTGCACTCCCCCAATTTTTTTTTGGTACCTTTCGTAAGTCAGAACCACAATTGCTCTCTTTAATGATTATTACAAGATTTCTCACATCCTTCTTGCATCACCCAACACAAAGGATGGTGAATTTCATTACTTTCATTTGGCTTGCACTCAACAGCATCACAAATATACCAAGTTCTGAGCAAGACTCTGAAGACAAAACTTCCATGTTAGAATGAAATCAAATAACTCACCACTTTATTTGAGTTCTGCTCCATCCCTATAACTGACTGGATGACTGTCCGCAGCACTTTGTCTACTAGTATGCTCACATCTGCATCCCTAGAGCTCTGCAAGATCGAATGAATCCATAATTAGCCATGAGTGTTCCAGCTTACAGCACTCCATTTATGTTATTACACAAAGCTGAACATTTTATTTCTGAAGAAAGAATGGGTGAATAGGGTGAGCGAAGTGAACTGGGTGGAGATGGATGGATGGATGGATGGATGGATGGATGGATGGATGGATGGATGGATGGATGAATAGACAGATGCGATGGACGATCAGTAAATATTTCTATAATACCAAGGAAGTAAATCAAGTCTAATAAAGATGATAATCAATGAATAGGCAAACAGACAGACACATGAACGGATGGATGGATGGACATGTAAAGGAGAAGAATACACAGGTGGGTCAAATGAATGAATGAATGAATGAATGAATGAATGAATGAATGAATGAATGAACATTTACATCACAAGTCCAAAGCTGGTCAGTTATATGACTGAGTATGGTTATACACTCCTCCATCTCTTCACTCTGTTCCATCAGCTGATGTGTGTGCTGCATGAAAGGAGGAAGCAGGACTTGCCGACAATCTGCAGACAGAGACAGATGAGTTGTATCTTTACATTTGCCTTAAAAAAAGCTAGGGTTTTTTTAATCCTAATCACACTTTTACCATCCTCTGACAAAATGAACCAAGTGCCTCCAAAGACTGAGCCAACTGCTTCCCAGCTCATAGTTTTTTTTCTATAACATTTAAACATCCGGTACTATTAAAACATGAATTTGGGGTATACCTGGAAAGTAGGTTTAAAAATGTTTAGCAGTTAAAAATTACTCATGTTTTTGCTGCAGTTTCAACCGTGGCTAGTAATGATGGCTAGGTTAAGTGGGTCTGAACTTTTTATTGAAAGAGTGCTTGAAATAACAATGTACAAAATGATGTCATTTCTAAATTGAAAGGCTAAAGATATGAATCAGCATGAAGAAATGACTGGAGATGAGTAGTACTCTCAAATGTATGAATCTGTATTGAATGATGACAACACTGTCAAACTGCTGGTGATAATGACTATATCATTTACTTACATACTGTTTAAAAGCCAATGATCATGAATTGCACATGTCAATTGAGGAGGAAACTAATATGTCAGAAATCTACCTGGCAGTTTGAAAAGATCTGTCTGTATGATCTGATCAATGCACTTCATCTTTTGCTTGGTGAGTCGATCTGGTGGGACATTGTCGATGAACTGAACCAGCAGCTGACTGTAAAAAGTAATATAAAAAAAATCTGTTTGCGTTACTTTGAAGAGATACACTGATCTGAAATCTGGAAGGCACAGAGTTTCAAAATAGGCATACTAGTGGAGAATGCTGGGAATGCCCAACCAAAATATAAAATGGGAGTTCTATATTTCAGTCATTTTGTGAAGACCATATCTATAATGTGGAAGTATGTTTCTTCATGTTACATGACATTTAACAAAATAATGTATTCTATAGTCCTCAATCACTTTGTAGATGATACTTTTCACCCCTGGCATGATATACTTTCCTTTCCTCCTCCATTCTTTCCCCCCCAATCCCACTTCAGTCAGCAGCTGGACATGCCTGGTAGTGACCAAGTCCTGACCTCAGGCACTCTGAATTTGAAAGAGATGCTGAATAAGGGGGAAAAAAAAAATCCTCTACCAAAGACTTTCATTACTTCCTCTACATGGCTGATGGATTCATCAAAAACGAGCTTTCTCTCCTCTGTGCTCACCTGGAAAAAATTCATCAAGGATAGTAGTGCATTACCCTAGTAACAATAGCTCACCTTAACTCTCTAGGGTTGAACACAGTCATCACATCACCAATTATGAAACTCATGTACTTCAGAGCAGCACCCTGTCATATTGAGTACAAAGCATGGACAAATGGGTTAGATGTTGATAGTGTGATGTCCACATGATAATGCAGGCTTATATTAAGCATCATCCTGCTGGAGCTTTTATGCCAGCTCATGACAGAATATTTCATGTTTACAAAATATCATTAGATACATGTGTAAAGTAGGTTAGGGTAACAGAGGCCATGCGACCTTATATGAAACAAATCATAAGATTCAGCAAATGCATCCGATGAGCTTTGTTACTTGGTACTTGTTAATCTACAAACAACATCATTGCACTCCAGACAGCTTCATTTGTGCTCTGTTCCCTGGTTCAGATCATGAGCTCTTCACTGAAACCTCTGGTTGGAAATAATAACATTATGGTTTATAGATTTTGTATCCAGATTGTCTCTGCTCATGCAGTTTATGTATTTCTTCGTCACTGTATTCCTGTAGACCAGATTCTTCATCAATTTTCTCAACTTCATGCTATTTTACTGGCTCCAGTCTCAAAACATCCAGGCAATGACTTTTTCTGCCTCGTCATTTCATTTACTCATTTTACATGAAAAGGGGAGTGAAGAAAATAACAAGAGAAGAAAAAAAGATTTAGAAAACTAAAGTAGAAATCAAATCCATGACATTTTGGATCCTAGATTGAATGCTTTAACCACCTGCCTGTGCTACATGTGGAGTGAGTCAAGGCAAAGCACGATAAAAGGCCTTCACATTCATAAAATAAGAAACTTCAGACATTCATCTCTTGAAAATTTCACTAAGCTTTCCTGTCAAAAGTATGGTAGTCTTATCTTTCATTTATTGGGTAATGCAATGGCTTTCTTGCACTCAAGGCAAGCTCCTTCATGCTCAGCCTCTCAGTCAAGGATCCAGTGAAGAAACATGATGATTGCTTTTTTGGTGACAATGTGACTGTATGCTGTCCTATACTTTCCACGGCTCTGTCTCAGCGTCCTGATCCTGCATCTGCTCCCTGCCCTAACATTGTGCACATTGCTAATAACAGAAAGTACATTACCTGTACCAGCAATGTGTGATCAGTTTTGTACACCATCATGTTATTGATAGCTGTGATGAGCTGCTTCAGGAAGATCTCAAACTGCTGCTTACCACGGCCCTCATTGATCCTACAGAGATATATTGAAGGGCTGGATGACGGTTTTGAGGTATCTTGTTTTTAACAAAAATATGACTACAGGTATCTTTTCTTATGATCTGACGGAAAGTCTTTTAAGGAAGATCTCAATTCTGTTATCTTGAAATAAAGGACTCTTTAATATGTGCCCTCGGCAATTATGAGACAATTGCAATTTCACACAATTTGTAACTTTCACTGTACCATATCAAACTTGATTGCTGAATAAATCATGAATCCTTACATAGCGTTTCATCATGTAGCGTTCCATGTGAGTTCTATAGTCAACAGATCAGCTAAGGAGGAAGAGATGGACTAGATAAGTAGGGTGAGGTACAACTGTTTGGGTAGATATTGGAAAAGGCTAGTAAGATCAGTGAAAGGCTGAGCGTATTCAAGAAAGAAATAACAAGTTAATCAACAAGAAAGACAGGAAAAGAAGGATCATAACCATCACATCATCATGACCATAGCAAACAAGATATTCCACTGCCTGCTTAAGGCCTCCTGACTTGATTTTGCTCTGTTAGCAAGTTCTGCTACACATGCAAATAAAATCTATTTGTCTGAGACCATGACCATTGTTTTCTCATTCAGTATTGAAGCAACATTTTTTATTGGTTCACTTCTTAGCTCTTTTACAAAAAAGAGAGAAAGACTTACATGGAGAAGAGGCACCGTGACTTGATGATGAACTTAAAAATGTATTCCAGTGATTTGATGGCTGGCAACAATGAATTCTCACTTTGAGGGCATTTGTCATTGGCCTTGTCCACATAGTCTTTTAGGATCACCATCAGTTTGCTATGGAGAGGAACAGTTTATGGTTACTGTAAGCTCACTGAAATATATAGGCAAGCTTGCTAATAGTATCTAGTGTGGGGCAGCTACTAAAATGCATTGTAAGTCTGAAAACAATACTATTATAATATGATTACATGAATTATAAATACTGTAACTAAGCCAACAGTGCTGTCTAGCTGATTACTTTTTCCATTTTCAAAAAAAAAAAAAGGAGTTGCTAACATACCCATTATACCGCTGAGTCCATTTAAAAGCAATATCCTTAACCATACAGTCCATTCAACTGCAATATTTTTGGATTTTCCCTACCAAGAATCTCATGACCGCACTCCAATTAATCTTAACTTGTTGCTATCTCATTGTGGTTTTGCCATTCCTTGCTAGTATAGCTCAGAGGCATTAACGTTATCCTCTTCTATGCTATATCATGGTCGTGACTCTCACCTCAGGCACGGATAGGTGAGTTGGTTCATCGTCTTTAATATTTGTAACAAGCAACTGTCTGCATCTGAGATGAGCATCATGTTTGTGACATAACATAAAGATGGAAAGCGCTTATGCCCTTATGTCTTACTAGCAACAAATTACTCCAAGTCTACCATATATGAGATCTTACAAGACCAAAACAATGATGTGAATCACAAAACCATGAACATTTCCAATTTTGGATAACTTCAGTATATCCAGACACATCTGAGAACACTGCATTATGAATGTCTCATCAACTCTTTCAATGTCATCAGAAAAAGATGGATATGAACATCAGTTACTTTCTAAAGCCCCTTCACTCAAAAAGTTCTAGCAATAAAATTATTCTTCAAAGAATGGAGGAAAGAAAAGGAAGAATGGTTGCTTTCCAATAATAAAATTCACTGTTGAATCTCTAGCTCATGAAATATTGTCTATGAGCATGCAAAAGATTCTCACTTGTATGCCATGGCAAAACTAAAAGCTGAGTCGATGTAGGCATCCAACACTGGGCGGAATTGATGGTACTTGCGGTCAGAGATCAGCACTATTATATATACCTGAGGATATGAATATACCATTCAAATTATCTAGGATTAAGGAACTGACCAAGGATGAGGAAGGGAGGGAGGAAGGGATGGATGGATGGATGGAGGGATGGATGAATGGATGGACAGACAGACAGACAAATGGATGGGTGGACAGGCGGCTATAACAGGGAATACATATTCTGAAAATCCTTTCCCCTTTCTCTCTTGCCAACTGATCTACAGAACATACATCTCTGAACATTGTGAGCTGCCTTTCCAACATCATCTCAATCAGTGACTTGCTACAGGTAACGTGCATAACAGAATGAACTCTCCTGCACGCTCTCCAAAATATACAGACATGTAAGGAAATCGGTGACTCACTACAGGTAAAATGCATAACAGAATGAGCCCCGCGCACGTTCACCAAAAGATACAGACATGTAAGGCAATTAGTAATTTGTGTACTTTTCAAGACACTTAGTCTGTATAGGGCAAAGAATTAAGTACCCTCGCATAGTCCTCAGAAGTTGGTGTCACACTAATGGAATTATTCATTTTTCAAAGGATAACTTCTTCATGCATTCAACCTATAGTATCCCAGTCAGTATTACCAGTGCATCAAAGACCAAGTTATCACAAAGCTCATTGTTGCTGTGCTGCATCAGAATGTTGAACAGTGAGTCAAGCAAGTCTTGCAAAAACTGGAGAGGAAATGAAAATGAAAGAGTGAATTTTGTTCATAGGTAGATTAAATAACTGATATAGTCGATCACAAACATCTCAAAAACATTAAAGTCAAAATCTTTTCAGACTCAAATTTATTTCTCTATACCATTTTAGCAAACCCAAACAAAATGAGGCAGATGTGAAAATATCCAACAAATTCAAGTTATCCAAGTTTGACCGTATATCCATTGTTCACTACTGTACTGTAAATAGTGAATTTATGTTCCTCCTAATGTTGCAAAGGGTTATGGGTTGGGCATGACTAAGGACACTCTTTTCATAATTTCTGTACCTATCATTTGCTGTTAAAATCAAGCTCAATACTGCAAGAGAGCACCACTGTAATTTTTTTGTTTATTTACATATAACGACTGTCATACTATAACTGGCACTATCACGGGATCTTTCAAAATGTGGAGACAGAATGAACATACCTTCACAATCTCCTCTCCCTCTTCCTTCATGACTTGTGTTAGATAGGTTTTCAGGGCCTTTGTGTCATTCAGAACTTCATGCCACTTGAGCAAACCAAGCAGATCCACTGTATATGCAAAAACAGTTGGAAATTAGACACATTATATTCTCAAATTACAACAGAATATTACGAAATTCTATTACAAGGTACAAGTGCGTGATTTTGAGTTTACGAGTAATTTGTGAAGGCAATTTTTGATACAGAAATGAAAGATTTGAGAGCACAACATCACAACTAGTATGCTGTGTTGTTTCAGTACATAGGAAAAGAAGGCGCTGGGATGAGTCAGGCTTCGGAGTCCTTTGTGCAGGACTTCCAAATATGTTTCGTAATACAGTTTTTGTAATAAAATTTTTCAAGTGCAGTGTGACTGATACCTGGAAACCTGGTTAAGGAACCCTTAAGGCTCATTTCGCGTGGCTAGTTGATACACAGACTGAACAGCTACCACTCCTAAACAAGAGCTGAGCATATCTGCTGTCTGTTACAGTATCATACCATTGTGTGTGAGTTTTGTTGAGCACACGTATGATTGCACAAAGAAAGTGTCCCTGTGGCTGAGAGTAAGCCCTCCTGTCTGTTTGTGATGGAAAGTGGAGTGACCATAGCTCTCCAGTTCCTTTTTGCTGCAGGGCAGTTTTAGGTATGTGCCAGCATCATCATACTTTTTGCTTTCAACCTGTGAGCAGATTAATATATCAGAAGTCAGAAAAATTTGCTTATCCCAGGTGTTCAAAAAATCAAAGCAAGGTATGCACATGCATATCGTCGCCTTCCACACGAAAGGGCGTATCCCTGTTTTTCACGTTTTTAAGGAGAGCGATTTACGTCTGATTCGATCATATTGATAGTTAGCTTAAGCCCTTAGGAATGTTATGCTATATCTTCATTACTATTTGAGCTAGGGTTACACCGTTTCGTGTGAACATAGTTCTGAGATAGCACTATGTACTGGTGGTGATAACTCAAAACCGTCAAAAATCGGGATACGCCCTTTCGTGTGGAAGGCGACGATATGTACATGACAACTGAATCAGACACAAAAGAATACTGCTCACTGTAAAATTCATCAATTTTCTCATCCAGGGGTGCCCATCATTTTCAGAAAACAGGCCAGTTTTGGGTTTAAATAATTACCTAAGGCTCATATCTGTGAGGCAGTAGCATATCTCGTCATAAAGTGTGATACAGAAAAACATAAAAGACTCTATGATCCATGGTCGCTCTGAGATCCATATTTAGGGTCAGCAGCAATTGGGCATTCTTAGTCTACATCAATGTGCATAGGCTCGTCTCACTTTTTTAATAAAAATATCCTGAAGTCTAAGTTACAAGACCCTGCCTGGCCACATCAAACAATCTCTGATCTCTAATGAGACACTGCTAGTATCAGCAATCACAACAGATCTAATACTAATCAGTGAGGCTGATACACAAACTCATGTACTTGGCCTACTGAGTGATTCAGAGATATATCCAAAGCAGGAGAAGAGGATGCCATGTCTGAGTTCACTTTCAAGTTTAACAAGTTTATTATGCATGCCCAGACTGTGCTTGATGGTCATACACACAGCTCGCCACATTGCTGCAACACTCCAGTAATTGATATGCAATTTTAACATTTCACTCTGTTACTTACATTTTGTTTTATCACATGTTACAATTTCAGACATCAATGGTTAAAAATATCACTAGTTCTAGGGCATTATTCCTGTTAAAATGTGCTAACAAGTCACTTGATAAAAATAATGGTATTCTTTATTTTCTCTGTAAAATTTTATGAAATGCAAGTTAGTGTTCCAACAAGACATTGAGATGTAAAACCACTGAAAACATACCTTGTAGACCAGAAGCTCATGGATGTGGTCCTCCAGTGTGGTGCCATTGTCATTCATCAGTCTCACAAATGACATGGCAAAGGGTCTCTCTGAGCGGTCCTTGGCTGTAGATAACAAATTACATACGGAGATATCAGGACTGACAAGAGTCAGTGGGAAAGGCAAAACATGCAATCTGTGACGGATCTGGTTCACCCATCAACTGAAACAACATTACAGGTGACAAATGTAAATTGGAATGGCCCAGAAGCCTCTGTTGAGGTGTATCACTTGTCACCAAGATGCAAAGTCACCAAATATTGTGAAAAAAACGATTTCTTAAATTAAAATTTCTACCACAATTAAATATACTTTAACTTACGAGCGTAACACGTCTTCTGTCCTCTTTTAATAACAGACACTTTATGCATATTTTCTGCCATTAAATTATCTTTGATAAAGTAATTTTTACATTTTCATAAAATTTCGAAGTATTATCTGCGACCTCTTTTCCTCTGACCTACATCTGTTCAATGCGCAAGGTGAATTTTAAAAAGTCACAACCCTTGCAACCCATTCTTTTCAAATGTTGCAAAAGACAAGGCAAGATGCTGCAACTTCAAAAAAATATAGTAAGGAAAGAACAATGACCAAATTTACCATCATTTGAAGACTTGTGCCTGAAAAGAAATTTCAGATGCAATCCCTTGAATTCTACTTCAGTAGAGATGGCGACCTGCAAGGAGGCAAAATAATGTATTTGTACAAACATGTGACCTTGAAATGGCTTGCACATCATAAGAAATGACAATGATTCTATGAACCTTAATCATGAGTATCTTTATCTTTCCTCCTTTGTCTTCACTTATGAAGACCCATTTATACTGATGCAGCTAGACTTAACAGGAAACACCATTAGTTCTAATTTGGTTTGTTGGTAGTCATAGCCTTTTCATAAATTACAGGAGAAGAGCAATCTTACATGAAATTTTGTATCATAACATTGTCAATTCATGAGGGTAAACTTCAAGAAAAAATTTAAATATATATAAGTGCTGGTTAAAGATAAACACTACAAGTTATTTTAAGCAAGACAGTTATGGTCGCTCTTAGGTCTTTTCAGTCAGGGGAATGAAGGACAATATTTTCAGCACTTTACCATTTTGCTTTCACCCACCTTGACAGTCTCGCACCACTTGGGTTTATCTTGATGATAATATACCATTGACTTGTACTCTGACTGCAACTGATCTGTACATCCATGGCTGATGACATTCTATAGATGAAACAAAACAGCAAAAAAGACACATTAAGTAAGGTAGAATACAAAACAGAAAAAAAAAAGACACAATAAGTAAGGTAGATTAAGATGATGAAGATAATGAGAGTAGGACATCAGTGAATGGCTAAGTATGGCTATCATAACAGCAGGAAGACAGGATAGGGACAGAGTGCCCTCTTGTGCAGACATACAAACAGCAATATTTTGCAGATATGCTATAGTGACAATCAGTTCCAGTGAAAAGGTGAAGACCACAATGATACATTTTCCCGTCACACAGCTGTTGAGGGCTTTTCTACCTCTCATTTATAACAAACCTCAAACCAAAGGGACCACTTCCAAGCTCCTAATATGGGACACACTTTACACAGAGGCTATGGTAACATTTTAAGGAGACAAGTATTTTCTTAGGTTAGACAGATTGATAAAACCTATTAACACAGTGAGCATGAAATAAGGACAATTACATCTATTTCTCTCTGCACCTGTTTCTGATGGTAATCACACTGAATGCTTCAAATAGTTTTCAGAGTGCCTCACTGGATAATCATATGATCACAGAAACATCACACATGCAAGAGTTGCGAATCCAAAAATCTGGAAATCCAGTCTGAGCCAGAAAAATATGACAAATGTGACCTTACGGTCTTCATCTATAAAAATTTTCAGCCATTCTGTATCTTCTGTCACAGTTCCAAAACACACCTTCCATGCTGGTGTATAAAATATTCCACCAATTAGGTCAAATACAAATTCTGGCATTATCTTAGGTACAGTGTATCAGAATTCATTGTGCAAGCTCACAAATATATTATGCCCATGACTATTTTATAAGGAATTATATCTCTCCATTCCATTTGAAAGACTGTATGCGATCCCCACTTCCTCCACACTTTGTCCACACACAATATCATGGTTTATATGAGCAGGGACAAAATATTTAGGTGGGAACTGCATGTATTATGGATGAATGTGCATCTCATGAGTTGTGGTCTCTGCTTGCAGACTGGGAGCACAGTCTCCATGTTTAACACTGGTGGCTGGAATGATGTTCTCCCCTCCCCCACTTCCGACCTGAAACTTCTGCTAACTGTGTGCACAAACTGTATTTTGTATGTATGTGCATGGGGGTGTGTGTGTGTGTGTGTGCATGCGTGCGTGCGTGGNGGGAGGGAAAACGGGCATTTAGTTTAGCTATGAGTCAGTGTCTCAGGTGGTTTGTGTATGTGCATGTGGTAGTGTACATGACAACATGCCTATACAAGCCATTAAAATGTATCTTATCTTACCGGTAGTATTTCCCCTTTACTGTCACAAACACACATGCTGACTTCCACATTCTTGTCAGTAGACTTGGTTGGACCTTTGGTGAACTCTCCCTGTGCCACTGTCACATAAATGTCATTCCTCACATCCCCTGGATTCATTGGAAAAAAAAAGAAATAAAAAAGTCTTAACCTCCGGTTATATATAGATCAGAGTCATATTCAATTTCCTGGGCTATGTGCCCAAAATCAAAATGACAATCCCTAATACATTCCCCTCATTACAGAGAGTCCCAAAGTCAAAACAGACATATCTCGACCTTGCTGACTCACTACACTTCTCTCCCCTTCACAATGATCCACACCATTTTCACTGGCTATTTACAACAAGTAGATCTGGGGTGCAGGGGTTGATGATCGCAAAATGAACAAACATCAAGAACATGCTTCATGATAGGACTTCCATGAAATTAGTCAATAAACATGGCAGTACCACAAAATTACTTTGTATGTTAATGATAGCTTTTAATTACGGTTATGCACAATTACACCTATGGTACAAGACTCCAATAACTGACTATTTTTTTACACTACTTTTATAGGAGTGCTGCACTGTGACAGTGAAATGTGAAGCTCTGTCATTTAAATAATGCACTGATTCCTAAACTTGGGACTTCAAAGTTTATCAAAAGGACTTCATCTATGAACTGAGGATTCGCAATGCACAGATCCACCTATGACAGCAACATCATCCAGATGCACAAGAAACAGCAAAGATGCACAAACAGAGATGAAGGAGGACAGCTGTTCTACTCCATGATTAGATCCTTGTCAAAAGATAAAGAGCTGCAGTATACATTTACTGCATTGCCAAGAGCAGCACCAAACATCATACACCCTTTTCTCCTATTTTCTTTTGATCATTATCATTTCCTCTTGCCTGTTATGAACTTAATTCAACTGTCTTCCTGCCCATCTAAATATGCCAGAAACACATTCAAAAATATACAGAAGTACATGAACACTAGCTACAAATAGAAGCCACACTTGATGCTCAAACTTCTCAGTAAAAGCTGAAAGAACTGACACCGAGTCAAGCATCTACACGGCAGTTAGATCCAATGTCAGAATGTCTTTGAATTTTAGACTTTTTCAGGTCTTGTCCCTAAATAATTTGCATCGTTCATTATCATCAACCTCTCAAAAAGTGTGCACCGAGTCAAACAAGCTGAATCATGACCTACATGAATGTCGAGGCCCAAAGCTGAAAAATCTTCCCATCCTGAAGCCATCAATGCACAAGATGGCCAATGTATTAACAAAACTAATCTCAAGGCCTTTACAAAAGCATCATGAAAAAAAAAATTCTGAACAAGTTTTGTTGTGTTTTGCCTTTTGGAAATGCAATGTTGCAAAACTTCATGAATGATAAAATTTTGAACACATTTGATTAATGTCATGCCGTTGATCAATTCACTAAACAGATCTATACAACAGACAAAGAAGGGATGAAAGTTGAAAACATTAACACTGAAATAATGGAATTAAAGGCTTTTCCCATGCAAAGCAAGCATCATATTGAAGTGTTGATTTGGTATAAGAGCTTTCACATGCCTAATTAAATTTCAAAATACTATTATCACAGTCATTAATACCACTGTGAAACAAAGACTGGGTCATTCATTTTGATCGTTTAAAATTAATTAAATGCTAAAGAATGAATTACTCACAAAATATTGAGTACAAAGCGAGGGGAAAGATACTTAGGTTGGGGAAGATATCACAAAATGGCCAAGTCTGCAACAGACAGATCAAGCCAGATAGTTTCTGCTCTCTGTACCTTCCCAGGTGCAAAAAGGACAGTAAGCAGAAAGTAAGTTATATTTATCAAAATTATTGATTATTAAATTAAAAATAGTAAATGCAAAGTAACATGCAAGGGAAGCACAATAACAATCACTCTGTCAAAGAATTCTGATAACATTTCAGACAAAGAACGAAAGGATATATGTACTATATACTTCACATGCCACTATATGACTGTTAAGATGAAAGTAAAAAAATCTTTAACTTTCATTCTGAACCATGGTATGTACATCAAATCAAAGAAACAACAATACTGAGGAGAACTATTAAGCCCAATAACTTATAACCTCATTTATAGTATCTCAACAAATTCAGAGAAATGTAATATGCTGAAAATGAAATGGAAAAGTGTTGCACTCATGGAAAGCTAACTGACGATGTTCACCACTTAAAGTTTAACCAGCTTGTGCTACTTCAACTCAGATTGAACCAGTCCTTATTTCCCCAACTTTAACACTCTTCTGCCACATAGGAAAATGAAGTGAAGCAATACACATAATGACTAGCTACTAGACAGTGACATACCCTCAAAATGACAACATGATACAGTTGACTGTGCCAGTGTTCATCATACAATCAGTGAACAGGAGAAACTAAGTTCAGAACAATATAGTCCATCGACATACATGACTGTATAATAAATGCTCTGTATGACATGTAATCCAACCAGGTGAAATGAGTTTTAGGTAGGTACTGGTCAGCAAAACTACCAGCCCTCTCCCCATTCCTCCCTCCCCCCACTAAATCTAATGGGTTTAATATCCATTTTCCTTATCATTCATTAACACATAAACATCTTCATTATACTATTTCTTAAGTGATTCAATTCTGAACCAGACTATAAGTCACAGAAACTACTGGAAGAAAGTATCACTGTCTTCCCAGACAGGCATAGCCTCTGGGCCTGACTCTCACTATTATCACTCGTCACATTGCTGGGCTTATTTTCCAGCCTGTGGGCTGCATCAGTATTGATATACTGGTATACCTTTAACACTATGGTGAACAGTTTGCAATGCTGAAGCTACAAGTAGACAATATTACCCAGAAAGGGCTCTTTATAGAAAATTATTGCCTTCTAATGCCATAGTAGATTTAAAAGGTGATCACTGATACAGGCTATAATGATGCAAAATTTGAAATTCATCCTTCAGTTCTCTGCTGGTAAAATATGGTGACCTCACACTCGAAGTCTGTAGATTTGAAAAACCAGCACACCCATGATGATCCCAAACCTCTATTTATGGTAGCAATTATTACTCAAACATTCTCACACCTGATAAACATAAAATAATAGTCTGTCCATTTAATTTAATTTCACCAGACTCTTTGTATCAAAATTTATCATCCATCACGTAGTTTTTGGCTCCTGTTTAGATCATATAGCTGTACTGACCAACATAAGTCTTATATCTCACTCATCACACATGATCAGATAAAAGCAACACACCGACAAAAAAAAAAAAACAACAACAACAACAACACATACACAACCACAAAGAAAAGAAGAAAACAAAACATGAAAACTCAGGAATTCATAAGTATACACATGAAGCAGCTGCAAATCATTTGTCTCAACAATTACTCTGAGAGAAGAAAGCCAGCAAAATAATGCTACAACTAAAGCAAGTAATCTCCATCAAGCTAAAACTTTTTAATGCAATAAGCACACACTCATTCTTACCATCATCTATGCCTACAAATTTTAATAAAAGATCACAGAAAAAGAGAAGAGAGAGAGAAAGAAAGAGAAATCTGATGGTTAGTAAACATGGCTAGAAAATAACATATTTGTGAAATGCTGCAAGCATGTATATAAACCTTTATTTTGAACGCATGATGAGCATATTTAACTGCTGCAAAAGTGGTATTTTTTTCCTCATAAATCACAATTTCAGGAAAGTGGGAACTTACTTTTCACAAGGATACAATTTTCGTGATCACTGCATGATGATTTCCCTATGTGTGTTGTCACGAGGTCACCCAAGGTTAGAGCGCTCACTCGAAAATAAAATTTTGGGGTCAGTGTCTAGACTACTGACTACTTTTAAGCAATGTACGTGGAGCACGAGCTAGCGGGAGAATGAGGGAGTGAAAGGACGATAGAAAGTATGAGTATAAAAGCTCAGTAAAAAGTTCAGTCGAGCAGCTCCCCAACTCTCGTATGTGCTTGCGCATGAGACGATATGTACGACAGAGTGATATTGTGACCGAGAGTGTGCGTTTGACTGATTCAGGCCTTCTCGTAAGTGTGTTCTTGAACTTATAGAGAGGATAAGATAGGCCTAGATATTTAACCTATGATGTAACCTGGGCTTAGAAACATAGCGAGAGTAATGATCTGATGTTAACCCATGTGTTAAATGAAATGCTGATATGAACTAGGAGCAGCGACTAAAGAGCGATGCGTAGTCAGTGAGAAAATATTGATGATATTATGATATGATATGATATATATTACATGACATTGGTAATACTGTGAGAGTGAAAAGAGAAGTGTTGCAGTGTTAGCGTATTGTACTATGATGGGAATGTCGGGAAGAAAGTATTATTTGTACTTTGTAAGTAGCGGGGAGTGCACGACAAGAATAATAGGAGGGCAGAAATAAAGACAGCACTGGAGGCATGACAGCCAGGGTATAAATGTCATAAATAATCAACTCCCTATTTCAGCAGATGGAGATTATCCTATTTTAGCAAGAGATTACTTAAATATGGTTTTATTACTAAAGGGTCCCAAGATGAGGAGATCCGTGTCGGCAGACACGAGACCCGGCTTGTAGCCTTACGGTGTCAGTGCCAGCCTAGACTGGAATATATGTCAGTGCCAGCCTAGTCGTGACCCCATGCTATGTCAGTGACAGTCGGGAATCTAAGGCGGTGAGAGTACCCGAGGAGGAGAGTCAGGAATCTCGACCCGCACTTAGCCAGGGATAGCATAACCAGGTGCGGCCCCATCACTAGATCGAAGCTCTACCGAACGTATTAGTACTATCTACTTAGGTTTCCTGAAACCTTGATATTGCTTATAGAATGAGTGAATGAAGTGAGATTATGATGAGTGAGGTGATGTTATAGGGACCTCATAGGACCTCATAGGAGATACTTACTGTGGAGCCTTTACCCCAGTGGGAATTATAAGACGCAAGTATTGTGAGACTAATTACTACCTAGATGATAGATTATTGCCTATACCTTTAATTATTATTGTAATCTTGTATTCTTCATTGTTGATAGCCTGTCGGGCTTTAGATTAAACTAGAAATGTATTGAATGATCCTCTTTTGTCTTTTATGTATGTATGAAGTAGTTAGGACGAGGGGGACCTCATGAGCACAGAGATCTAAGATGATCCAAAGTCATTTCACAGGACTGCTGATAACTCAAAATATTCAGCATATTTTGACATTATAATCACCAAACTGGCAAACCCTCTTCATACTGAACGATCAAAATGCTGTAAACAATAATATCCAAATAATGAAGATTAGTAACTAGCTTTTGTGTGTCCCATATTCACTAGATCTATAAAAATTTCTGAACAAACTTTTTTGTTTTCTCGTGGGAGGTCATTTTCATAAGTCAAGCTCAATTTGTAAAATCCATGAAAATTAGATCCTCAAGAAAAAAATCCTACAATAATAATCACATCACCAAGGGATAAATGATCAGTCAGCTTAGCTTTTAAGCAACAGGCAGCATGTTTGTGTTCAATGTATCAACAATGAAGCAGGACTTGTATTAGAGCAAGGCAAAGTAACTCACTAGTTAGTTCCAACAAACATGATTCATGGTTGTGTCCTGCCTCTTCAGACTCTATTGAACAAGCAGTTAAGACATTTAGTCCACTGCAGTACTTAATTTTTTGGGGGAACTTATTCCACTATAGTGCTTAGTAGCTAAGTGTATGACAACCAGACAACTGAAACTTCAAGCATACAGGGCAGAATCCAAACTCCCTAATTTTTCATAATTTCTAGCTGTTTTTCATCAACAATGACATGAACAAAAACCTCCTCCCTAATTTCTTTCATCTAGGGAAATTGTCTTTGGGCTGTGTGAAGATCTCTGAAAAAGGCATTTGCTCACGGGGAGTATAAATACCATCAATTAACCCAATTAACCAACTGACACTAAGTATAGTCTACTACCACTGAATAATTTTGCAGCTACCAGCTACCCTGTCATGCCTTCATTATTTATAAACACTGATTAATAAAAAAAAATCTAATTAAAGAAAAATATTAGTTGCTAACTTAGTTCTTGCAGATGTGCATGAATATTTGTGCAAATCAACTGCTCTTTCGTTTGCCTATGTTTAAATATTATCTGCCAAGGTACAATCAGCAAAGCATCCTCTCCGTGCAGCAAAGGCAAGAAAAACCACAGTCTGTTTAATTTGAGCATCTACAGATGCAGAGCAATGCCATTCTGCTGATCAGAAGTTACAGAAATTATTCTCATTTAGATGGAAGCCACTATAATGACTGCTGCAACTGCAGAAAGTTAATGAACTTATTAGTCCAGATTATATCAATTTCGTGCAGCTGAGGTTTGAGGACAATTAATGCTGACCACTGCAAAGGTTGTACAATAAGCACTGATAAGGAGCTAAGGGAAGATGTACAGGAATGCAATAAAATTTCAAAATCGATAGCAGAGATTTACAGAGCTGCTATATCATCAAGTCAAAATGACTGAAACTTATTTAAGAAAACCACTTTCCCAAGGTAAAAGACAAATCCGAAAACTGGTTCTTCTAATTTTTGATCCAAAAACTAATGAAAGTCACACATTTTTTGTGGGATTAAGTGACACACCTGCAAACTACTATTCAGATCATGTCTAGTGAAAATAGTTATACCACAAACAAAATAAATAAGATATGCAGAAATAGAGGTATATGTGAAAGCAAGATCACCGAACTATTAATATATCTAAATATGAAGTGTAACAAGGGAGACATGCGATTTCTTTTGCCAGTTAATTAATGTAGAATAAAATAAAATAACTTTTAGACTATTCAGTTATGTCACAACATTTGATCTTATCTACAGTAAAGTGGGAAATTACATATTTCAGTCAATCTCATCATAAAGTTGCAAAACTTTTCAAAGCTCTTCTTCATTTTTTCCATTTGTGAATGATAAAATGATGAAATTTGTCTCATTTGATAAATATGGGCCTTGACAGAGGGTTTCTCATTAATAAAGTAACTCAACTCTCTCAAGTTTTATTAATTTCTAACGTACAAGAAAACAACTCATATTACAGAATAAAATACAATATAATATGCTATCACTTTATATCCCGCAGCCCTTGTAAATGTGTAGCTATACGAAACTACAAACTATGGCAGATGGACATTTTGCCGCAGAGGAACAAGGAACTATAAACTACCAAGTTTCTAATACTCTTATGACATAATCTGAAGCCTGAACAAGCTTATTCCTGTTACAGACAAATATATTCATTAATTTCAAGATGTTACTGTTTGGTAACTACACTGATTAATGACTGATGGAATGGAGTAAATGAAAGTCTGAGACTTAAAGAACTGTGGTATCTGCAAGATTAAAGAATATTTCTACTAAAGAATGGTGCAAGAAATATACAAAAGTAAAGAATATAACATAGCTTCTTAAGTTTTGCAAGATTCAGTTTTAGTTAAATGCAGAGCTTTTTGCAGAAAAAAAATACTGCAGTCTGTCACAAAAGAAAAGTCTTAGTTCCATACCTGGCATTATGACATCTGGAAAGCCCATTTTCCGAGCAATTGCTGTTCCTGGCAACACCAGATGTGGATAGCTCTCTCTCACCTGTGATTAAAGAAATCAAGTCATTGCTTTGTTCCACAATCTTTCTTTAGCGCTTAAATCCTTCACACTGCAACTTCAATCCCATACTTCTAAATTTCATGAAAAGAGTTTGTGTACAAGGCAATAAAGTAAAACACGTTAATTTTTTGTAAGATGTTTGAGTTTGCAAGTCAAATTAGAGGTCAGAAATCAAAGGACTCAACACTACACCATTACAATAAGTAAGTGGGTTTTTCACACATGTGAAGTTCTAGGTTGTTAGGTTTAACAGTATATTTTTTCCAATCTGTGGAAATATAACCCTAACAGTATTATCACATTCCTCCTTTATTCTGCCCGGAACATAGCCTTAAGCATCATCTCAGTAGTTCTATATCCAATTGGCAAAATCCTGGGCTTCTCCCAAGCATTACTTGCCTAGTGTTAAGGAGCAGAGTTTGGGAAGGTAAAGCACTCTTCTGAAAGTCCTTCAACAACCTTTCCCTCTTCCCTAACCTTGCTCCTAACCTTTATCTTGCCATTAACGCTAACCCAACCACACCTGGGTAAGTTCCAGAATTCTGCCTAATGGACAGTGAACACCACTTAACTGAGGTAACACAAACTGGCAGTGAGCATGATACTCTTCAGAACTGTTCAATTTGATACTGACAGCCATTCCTCACTGATGCTCCATTAATCCAGAAATACTCACTTGTTTCATGTCTCCATGAAGAATTTTGAGAGACACCCATAGGCCTTGACCTCTGTGGTTGATGTCTTTTGCTGCTATGACTTTCTTGATAACATTGTACATAAAGTCCTCATTGCAACTAGTAAGTGCATAGAGAAATTACAGTTTAGTTAAAAAGAAGAGGAATCACATCTAGTTTTATTCATTGTAAAGCCGGTCTAACACAAATTTGCACTTATGAAAAATGTTTAAATTGCCCACCAATGCGATGTGACATAATTTAAGAAACAGAACAAGTACAACTAAAAGCTGAGTTTATGTTTCCGGAATAAATGTTTGAAACCTAGAAAAACAGTGATGCATTAGATAGAGAGGCCTGGAGTAGCATAAAAATGTCTCCACTTAAAAAGGATGACGAGAAAAAGGAAATGTTACCATGTGGTTTACAAACATGCACCAGTTCTGTTCTTATGATAATAATCAATATGAATCTCACGACAAGAAACCATTGAGTCATCCAAAATTACATCTGATTGGCTGTAAATTGCTATAAGAATTCCATATGTTTCACTGTTGTTCATTTCATATGTTATCTTTCCATATAACTTTAGGAATTTTATGATAGAGAGACTATTTGTGGTGTGTTTGTAGTGGTATTTTTAAACATCAGTTAAACATAAATGCAAAACTAAACAGAGAAAAAAGTGTTCAGTAGAGCTCAACTATAAAATAGTTATCTGGCTATATAGAGATAGATAAGGTATGAATAGCATTATTGAGTCCTTATAAAGTTGTAGGGGGCTGGGAATGTTTATCTGTGATGACCCATCTGCTGGGATAAAAATATAGTAAAACTGCCTAAGAGGGCACATCATAGATATATATGATTGATGACCCAATTATTAATAAAAGTATTATGCATTTCCCCTGTCTCAGTGCTTACTACTGGAAAGGTACAAAATGCTGATGTTCCTCTGTGCTTGACTTGACGCCTTGCATGAAGTCTGTGATATCCATCACTGCAAGCAAGAGCAAGTAGAACAAATGTATTAGCACATAGACGGCTTATCAATGCTGTGCATAAAACAACAGACAAAAGTATTTAATTAATGGGTCTGATGGTACTTTTTTCATTTCAATGACGGGTGAAGCATTTCCTAAAATTTTCAGTTACCAATGTTCCTTTTGAGATTTTGTAATGCTTCATCTGCATTTAAGAAACTGTCTTTTTCTTATTAAAGAAGAAGTATTCTTATCCTTGTGGTATCTACCTGCGACACCAAATGGCCTCCGGATTCCTTGGGTCTGTTTCTTGTTATCTACATACTTTGGGTCCATGACACCTGTAAGATGACAATAGTAATTGAATCAGGAGAGCAGAGTTCATGCTGCAAAAGCAAACAGTACCAATGAGTCCTATTAGCTAATGGAAAATTAAAGAATCCCATAGCACTTGACAACAATTATCAGTGATGACCATGAATGCATGCCACCTGTCAACCTTCTCCCCCTTTATACCTGAAGCTATAGAAAAGTTATTGTAAAACAAATGTGGAGATCAAGCACTCCTCCTTCTCCCGGACTTTCTTTGTTATACAAGGTCATTTGAAAAGGTATTTCTCTAAAAACAATCCCAATCCTGAAGAAATATTGCCATAATAGAAAAGTAGTATCAAATATCAAAACCTTACTCTTTTTGTTTTTCTCATATCACTAGGAACATGCAGGGAGAATTAAGCAATAACCATAGCAACACACTGTAGACCAGTCAAAAAAGTTTCCCACAAAACAGTACTACCGATCCGGTCCTTCATGATTATGTTGCAGTTACAAGTTAGTAGCGGCCGACCTTGTTGAGATCAGTTGTTTTTTTTCCTCTCTTTTAATTACGGCGGCAGTACCGCTAGTGAGACTGTCTAGTGTCAAGGTCAGGTCGACCGTATGGTACGTTGAGTAAACACAGTATTAGCCGCCCCGAAGGTTCAGGTAGGATGCTTCGAATGAACACAGTATTAGCCTTCTCGAGGGTTCAAGTGGGGCCGCGATCGGAATGTTTTGATTCTAATTAGTCTGGAAGCTGCTGTTCGTACATTTTAGATGAGCATGGTTGTTTGGGCGCATCATATGATGATGACGTCATTATTCTAGAATTTCTACTGAAATTATTATAAAAGGCACGAGAGTGAGAGAGTTGAGAGAGTTGGCTGTTATGGTCTGTGCATTGTGAATTATTTGAGAGTTGGCTGGTATGGTCTGTGCTTTGTGAATTATTTGCTGGATACGCCTTGTTACCAATAAAGAAGTATTCGGTTTCCTGCACAGCGTCTTGGTTTGTGAATTAAAGTAGCAACGTCAGTGGCGTTTCTAAGGAGAAGCTGTCGTATTCAGTGCCTCTTCACTACACGCCAATACTGATTGACACTTGCTCGCTACACACCTCCTCATATTCTTACTTATACAGCTCTCAAAGTCATTTTCTTATTTCCACGGTTGCATTGTAAAGCAGATCAACACAGTTTCTGATTGACAACAATTTCCAAATTATAATTACCTATCCTGACGATTTGGAAGACAAGGTAAACCTTTTCCCTTATCCTGTCTTTTGATCCAAGGTCCTGAAAAAAAAAATATATATGCTTTGAAACTAAAATTTATTACTTTATCAAATCATGACTGGAACAAATGCTACTGGGCATATTTAAATGTACCTCATTTGCTTGACTGACTGGTTGGTTGTTTTTTTTTCAGCTTAGTAGTGATGGGGATGTTTATAACTAATAATGTTGAGTACTGTGTTACATTTCATGTGAGTTCTGATAACATCTTCTGTCTTAGGCAATGCCAGAGCATCCACCTACAAGGTTGAGTTATGAAAGCATCAACAAGTATTCTCAATGAGTTAACTAACCACAGACAGGATACCATGTATTTTGCAGTATTACAGTTTTAACATACTGTCAACTTTGCACAGTCACAATTCCAAGGCAGCAAAGACAACGTTTAAAATCACAGATGCTCACACATTTTTTTTCACTATTATTCCTGTTTTATGAAAAATGTGGAGAAAAGTACCATTAAATAAACTGTAAATTACTGCACAGACAACGTTTAAAATCACAGATGCTCACATGTTTTTTTTCACTATTATTCCTGTTTTATGAAAAATGTGGAGAAAAGTACTATTAAATAAACTGTAAATTACTGCAAAGACAACGTTTAAATTCACAGATGCTCACACGTTTTTTTGTCACTATTATTTCTGTTTTATGAAAAATGTGGAGAAAAGTGCCAATAGATAAACTGTAAATTACATGGAGTTGCCTGTAATATTATTATCGTCATGTGCAAAAGGAAAACCTCTTTGAGAATTCAAAATACTGGTATATATGATGATACATTCACAATGTCAGAACCTCAGCTAGGGAGTCCGAAACTTACTGTGAAGACAACCCGAAAATTGTTTAACATCTCAATATCCTTTGGTACACCTTGCTTTGCCCACTTCACAAGATAATTTTCACTGTCAAAAGATAATAAATATGGTGTTGGTGTAACAAATCCACATTGACTTTCTTCATTTAATGCAGTAATTAGTGATATTTAAATTTTAGGTGATGCGAAAACATTTCAAGTTTTAATAAAAGAAGTTAATAAGTGCCAAGTTCAGAGTATATTTAACTTTGATGACTATCTAATTATATTCCAATGACCAACATCAATGGCAATATAAGTGTAAAGCCACAAATTATGTTCATTGTCTCAAAATGCATTATGTGTTACATGCCAGTTGCTCACAAACCAAATATCAACTGAAAAACTCTCTTGTTGTAATAGTTATTAGATGAATAACTCTTCTAATGATAAAATTTAGCATTCACAAATGTCTGGATTACTCACTCTTTATGAATTCCTTATCACATAAGAACATGTACAACTCCTAGCTATGTGCGACACATTGCACAAACATACCTGATGAATTTTTCTTCTTTGGCATCAAACAGATTCATCATTATGTCAGAATCCTCCCCTATTTTACAGACAAAGTTTCTCAACATGACATAAAGGTTGAACGATGAAGGCCAGTTGGGGCGTGCCTCTAGGTCACTATCCCTTTTGTGCTAGGGATTAAAAATTGCACAGTACATATGCACCACATGAATTCACACCTTGCTGCAACGTATAGAATTCTTCCTCAGGTCTTCAACACAAGCACGGCTACCACCCCCAATCCAGATATTCTGAAAACTTGCACTGATGAACAAAGTCTTCCTACTGTTGGGACATTTTAATGAGCCAAATTTCCACAAGGTCTCTTAAAACAGATATATTTTCAAACCACCAATATTCCCTAGTGACATTCATATACTTACACATAGAGAAGTTTGTAATATTCAAAATTTGGTAAACTCCCTTTCCTTTTTATAAAAAATTTAATTTTTGTGCTAATAATCAAATTCTACTTCTAATCATCTTAACATCTAGATCATGAATTTCACAGAATGGATCTCAGAGCATTGTTTTATATTTTAAAAAAAAATAAATTCTAACGCTGAAAATAACTTTCAAGATGTTCCATCACTTATTTAAACACATAACAATCATCAATTCTTTGACTTACTGTTTCAATATGGATTCTCTCAGCAGCTTCCACATGCTAGAAGATAGAGAAATATAGACACAAAAAGTAAGAAATCATCAGGAACCTGCTTATGTCTTGAACATGAATAACTTTTGCATATATTCATACTAAAGGTTTCGTACAACTTAAAAAGAGTTCTTGATTTTACTCCACCATTACAAAACAAAACAGGATGGCACAAAGTCTGTCTGAATGTAGTGCCAGTCTGGTCATGGTTTCCTACTGCTCCGAATTTAGGAAGAGACAGACTCCAAAATCTCTAAATGATTCACTTCTACAAACACTCTACTAATGGTAATATCTACATATACATATATACTTGAGACTTACCCTTTTGTAAATCTCAATGATGCTGGTCCTCTCAGGGTTAAGGACATTGCCCTGTTCATCTCTGACCACCAGATCAAGCTTAAGTAGAGCATTTCCTCTGTCTATAAGGGATGTGACTTTCTGCTGCACTTCTTTCATCTCATCCTAAACGAGCAAAGGCACTGTCAGCTTAGAGGTACTAGGTGCATTGCAGCAGATGGACATGTCAAGAAATCATTTTCTACTCTCCAATACTTCTTCCAAAAATTATCTGTACATTCCAGTTCCACAACTTACAAATAAACAGGTTTTGCATTATTACTGTGCATCTGTGATTTAGCACTTTGTATTTCTAATTATTGTATACTTTACATCAAAGTTAACAGCACGCTGTGAACAGTGGTCGAGAAAGAGAACTGCAGGTTACATAAAATGGTATTGCACTGTACATGTATATTGTGCTGAAAACTACATCTCAAGTGTTAAATTCAACAGAAAAAAAGTAAACAGTAAACACCACTATTTAACATGGTAGAAGTTAAAATAGTTACCACTGTAAATATCCTAGCCAGTATTTTTTTCCTCCAGTCCATCAGTTCCCCAATCATCTCCTCCACCTTGTCTAGCTGAGAGCTGCGTTCCTGTGTGGAGAGAGATAGATATACTTGTACTTCATGCTATAATTGACACTAACAGCAAAGCTCTCTCTAAACATGAAGGAAGAAGTAAGACAACAATGAACAACAAAAACTTGTCAGACCTTAATAAAAATGGCACATTACTCTTATGGTTTACTGGACAGCAAGCTAAATGGAAGTCATGACATGCTGTACAAGTAACATGATCCAGTACAACCCTGATAGTATGATTAAGTCCTTTGGTCAAACTGGCCAAATGACCATGTGATTAGCTTGGTCAAATCTTCCAGTCTCGTCACTTGCTTGTCATAAATAAGAATATGGTTCGCATGGCACATAACTGGACCTTATGGATCACTACTGGTTTGCCAAATATAAATGCAGAACTCAAAAATCGATAAGTCACAGCATGGGCAGTGGGCCTGGGGTCAAGCAAGGGGGCCAAAGAGAAACAAAGTGCACACCACCAGACTCTAATCCACACAAAATTGCACATGTCTGCAGTGTGCAACAAGATTCCTGGGAATATGGACAGGAGGGAGCTATGACTTCGCTGTGGTAAATTTGTAGTTCTGTACCTAAAAGTTATGACATAGATACTGGCACAATTCGGCAGCGACATTAGTGTTTCAAGGGGTCCATAAAATGGTATGTCAAACTCAGTCCAATGGATGGTCACATTATCAGCTTTTGATTGTAAGTAAAAACTGATTGCATTATTGCCTACCTTAGCACATTCTGGCAAACATAGGAGTGAACGTATACAGAATACACATACATGTGTCAAACACTGACAGACAGTGGATTATGGATAAGAAATGACAACGAATGGGAAAAGCAGAAAGGTATTCATAGGCTCAAGTATTCTTTAAGCAACTGGGTAATCAATAGCCTTTTGAAAGTGTTTTAACTACTAAAATAATGACGTTCTTTTGGGAAATTACTCCACTTAGATTCAAAACTAGAAAGCAAGAGAAACAGGTAAATCAGCCGAGGAAAGCTACTCTGTGATCTAGATGCTTAAACACAGTAGGGGAGCAGCAACATTTTAACAAAAAAAAAAAAGAGAACTTGTTGGATGGAAAACATCACTGACCACAAACATCTGTTTCCAGATAGCATGCCACTCTCTCAAGACATTAGTCATTTCTATGACTAAAGGATGTTCTTTGCTGGTTACTGTTTCATGGGATCTGAATGGGAAGAAAAAGAAACATAAGTTTATTCAGAGAAAAGAAATTTAATGCTATTTGGTATCAGTACACTGAAACACACTTCTCTTGATGTTGTGGGGCCTTCCAAAAAGATGTGCTTCACACATCCATTTTCCAGGAAAATGTAAACTACAACCAGAGAGATAGGAATAGACACATGGCCTGGTTCGAGGAAGCCATGTTTTCTAGGAATGTGCTCTTAAGTCTCAAAGTTTCTATCACACATAATAAAACTTAACAGGCTTGGCAGCAGCAATAATGCATAAAGATGTTAAGAGAGCATTAATGAATTTGAAGGGAACAACTGCTATTTAGAGAATCTCCCATATTTCCATGATTTGCACCGATGGGCAAAGCCCATAACTCAAATCAAAGTCTGATAATTCATCAATAAACTGCACATCCAGCAACACACAATGATCCTGGCATTAGTCAGCAAAACTCAGACACGACCATAACACCAACCAGTCAGCAACTGCTGTGCACCATCTGGCCATTGTCTTCTGCTACAACACATCCCCCCACATCTGAAAGTTTCTTTTTTTATTTGTTTACTGTTAATAACACAGCTTGTAACACTAAATCAGGTTACCAAGATGCCAATAATTATCATACCAAGTCAGAGGCAATCATCATCTGTTTGTATGATATATAGGCTGAGGATGTATCGAGCATCATCCAACCCTGAGTAGGGAGTGATGGGAGGATTTTACTTCGGTTGATTGATCCATACAAGCCATGAACCCAGTGCCTCGCATTCTCTCAAGCATTTATGACTCATTGTAATTCATGTTATTAAAGTCACAGATATAGTTCCTGTTCCAAATGGACTGTTGTCTCAACTTCCATAAAATAAGAGAATAAAACTTTGCACTGAAATTTGTTCTACATCTAATATGCAAAGGCCTCAGAATATCTCTTTGCCTGCCTAGCAAACCAGGCATGCTTTGCACTTCAAAAAAAAGAAGGGGAGCTGGTAGAATAGAACCAACAACCAATATTACATGATCACATCAACCATCATTTTGTATTTCAAGTTTTATCACACTCTGCTGTAGTGAGATCAAAGAACTTACCCACTAATGTGGACTGTGGCCTCTTTCAGGTAAACATAATTTCTGGGGAATATACCCTTCCTGGCCTTGTTCTTGACCGCATAACCTCTGAACCAGTCTGACAAAAAAGTGGAACATCATGACAAGGATTGTTAAGACAGCATTAAATAATAAAAATGGTATTCAGAAAATTTGCTAAAGCACTCAATTTCATGTGCAAGCCTTCGGAAAATTTTGTTTTTCTATGACCAAGCATTAATACAGGTAACAAAGATAGGATTACATAATTTTTTGAGTGACTTTATTACCATCTGTTTCCTCAAGAATCTGGACCGTGTCTCCAATATCCAGGGGAATCCGGTGCTCTCCATTGTCACTGAAGTTATATATTGCTGAAATGAAAAAAACATTTGCAAAACTCACTGATAGGACAAAGTAGCACTGTTTAACAGGTTCCATTCTATACATTCTCCAATTTATTACAAGCATTAGAGGAATGTAAAAGATGATTTACTTAAATGTGTGGCAGTCCAGGAAAACCCATTGGAAATCACAGCCTAAGTTTTAGCAATAGGTTCAAAACAAAGAGATTTTCGTGTTCAAGTTGAAATTGACTTATTTTCACGCCCACATTAATCAACATAATTCCAACTCACCTGAAGTTTGACTTCGTAATTCTGTCTATAAGCGCATTTAATTAATTATTTTTCTCTGTGTATAAAAATGCATTTATTATGTTAGTTGCCAGCATTAAAGCCATTTTTCTGTTTTAAAATCTGTCACTTCATGAACCTAAAACACAAATATCTCAGCTTCTAATAAAGATAAAAGCTTGAAAAAAAATATGTTTAGAAATAAATGAGGAACACAGACACAATAATAACTTAATTTTAAAAATTTGACCATTGTGATGGGTTTTCCTGGACCTCCATACAAGTTTTGAAATCAGAATATAATTTCATGTTTGGGACCAAGTGAAAGTAGGGGGTGTCAATCTCATGGCAAATAATGTGATATGACAGTTCCACTCACAGAACTGAATTATCAGAATTTTACCTAATTCAAAATTCTGTTGACAAACAGCTTGTCTTACTCTTCAGGGCGAACATTTAATCAGATTCCTCTGTGGCAGTTTCATGATAGATCTGATGATTACCAGCAGTTTTATTATAATTTGTCTGTGGGTCAGAATCAGTTATTAACTAGTATCTGGGTTCTTTCTGCTTTCAGATACATCAAGATTTAGTCTGAGTAATTACAGCAGTGGACCCACTTAAATGCACTTAACATTCGGAGACACAAATATAGGCGATAGGGGTAAACTGTTCTAAAAATAGAACCATCTCAAGTGGCTTGCTATTCTTCCCTGGGCAGAGACGTCCATGACATGAACTACAGACCATGAATGTACTCATAAAAAGTGAACTCCATAGCTGATAAAATGTGTGTCAAGCTGATAGACTGCTCACTCATACTCATAGAGTCTATATTTAGTTTGTATGTGTGTGTGTGTGGTATAATCTGGCAAGTCTATTTGACTTAGCTCTTAAAGTGCTTGTGCCAGATTCAGTTGCTCTAATTACTATCTACACATGATGAGAAGTCGCCAGGACACTCTAGCCCAGAAAAGTTAAAGACAGACTAGACCACCTGATGTCAAAGCACTCAGCTGGCAAGTAACCCTGCAAGGCAATCACATTGTACATGTATTGAAGCCACCGGGCTCTCTAGTAGTGCTGCAGTTTAGTGTTACAAGAGTTAAGCTTTGACAGATTGCTGCTAATTAAAAAAGGACTGAAGACTAGGGATTGAGAGGGAGGAGGGGAAATAGAACAACTGCACACTTGGGCAGATCGGATAGATAAGCGGTCCAAGAACCATGACACAAAGAATAGGGATTTGGAAGGAAAAAAAGAAATAGAAAGACATGATAAGAGAGAATGAGAGAAATGACAGAGACAGACAGAGGTGGAACAGAGAGTGAGAGATGAAAAGGAAAAGCAAGAGAGAGAGGAACAACAAATTATGGAAAGGTAGGGGGAAGAGTGAAATAATTACTGTGATAGTGTTGAACAGCAGGACTCAAATTAGATATGAAGACCATGGCTTCAACACAGCTGTACTGGCAGAAAACAACACCATGAGATAAACAAATAGTAATTTTTCATCAACAAAAACCCCTCTCAGATTTCTTGCTGATTGTTTCCTCAACAGCTTCAAGTGTTTTGCATTTTTGCAATGACTGATCTTTTTAAGAGAATAATTTGTTTTGATTTTTACATGGCAAAACACTTTACAAGTGACTTGTTACAAGATAATCTCCTGAATCTATTACACACTCAGCTCTGAAGAGCACTTTAACTTTCTGAATAGCCATTTTGCACTGTATTGAAAATCAGCCTTGCGGAACATCATAATTTTGGTCGCGAAACTCACACTCTTGAATCAGAACCCTTTCTATTTAAACTGAAATGTAAAGCAAGCCATAAAACACTTTTTTTTTCTTTACATTTCTCTTTATTGAAAGTATGTTGTTTCAAAACAGCAAAGTTGCATAAATTATATTAAGGGGCTCTCCTCGTATATTTATTTTATGAGCATGCTGTTTCAATAAGGCACAGCTTCCAGTCATTTTAAAACACAGGATTAGGGTCACTAAGCAGATTATGGGTCTCTGTGTAGGGACTTGCTTGTAAAAGTATTGTTCTATGAAGATTTGCTCTCTTCATTCTTTCATACTGCTCGCTTTGTTCCCATCAACAAGGAAATAAAAATAAGGCATGTACAATAACATGGAGCTTTCCTGCAAAAAAGGTCAAGTGCAACAATCATACATCCTTCCTTCAAGCAATTTTTGTTCTTGATCAAAACATCGTGTTCAGCCAATATTATTAACTAACATTTAATCGGGCTTTCCATAAAGATTTTGGTCATCAAAATTCAAATGTTAAGTACCTGTGGATAAGTCAAGTAAAGCCTTTTGCAATTACTTCAGAATGACATTTTGACACATCTGCCACTATAAATTAAATTTCCCATGATCAGGTGACCATCCATGTTGATACTACTGGCCTTCTCACCAGCCCTTAAATGCTGTCCTTCTCTGACATAAGCTTATATGGCTGTTAGGCATGCCACAGCAGAATTCAGGCTTGCATAGTGGGGTCAAGCGTGCAGTTCAGTGAATGTAACTGCATTACAACATTCTAAAATAAATCACTTAAAAGATTCTTTTCTTTGAAGTTTGGCAAACGGTTCATCTATCCTTTGAGAAAAATTAAATTATAGTTTCATACAACATGTAGGCACGTTTGTGGGAAAGGAAGAAGACTATTTCCCAACAATCTGACAGTAAAACTGACCATTGTTTCATTATAAAGAAAATACTGATCACCTAAAATGTTGTCCAAACACAATGACTATCCCACACTATCACACCTTTTACACCATAATTTGAAGAATAAAAAAAGGTTAGATTTCCAGAGATTCAATCCTTCAATGTTCAAGTTTATAGACAAATGATTTTCCGCTTCACCCTCTACTGAAAAGCTAGAAAGCTTCAAGACCATGGGATTAGATTTCAGTATGGCAATATGACATGTGGGGATGTAACCTGACAATCCTGAGCCAACTCCCACTTAGAGAAAGTGAGAACAATACAAATATATTCTCTATAAAAATTTTGATGAGAGTCTATGACAACACTATGACTGCTGGTGTTCATGATGACTCTACAACTACTGGTGTTCAATGAAACTGGTGTAAAGGCCAAAGGATGAGAAGATGGACTGCCAATTCCAAAGACAGACCCATTGTATATTCCCAATACAAAATCAAATGATACACAGTTTCAACTGGAGACACACACTTAATGCTGACATTTTCAGACTGTGAATCATACATCTGTCATATCTGATTCACTTGTGAAGAGACTAAACTGGACTAAGGATCCAACATGAAGGTATTGGGGGCCAACTGCATAAAAATGTCCCACGTATACTAGGAGGGAGCCCAAAGCTGCAGGGCCTACGCAGCATCTCAGCAAGGATTCCATAACAAGAAAAGAGACTGTTTGGCACTGTGGAGTAACTCCAGCAAATGTCAAGGTATTATTGCTTGGCAGTCATGAAAGCCTCAAGGTGACTGCAGTTGAGCAGCCTCTTGACAACACCGATCAGAAACAAATACAGGTCCAGCTGTCCACATCAGAAAGAAGAAACAAATGATTGACTGGGCCCTAACAGCTTTGAAATACATAAATGAGAACGTGCCACCTAGAGATCTCTTTGCTCCCTGTATCAGGTCACAGAGGCTAAAAGTTCATTGTTAAAAATAGGCTCAGAAGTGTGATTGTTTACGAAAATCAAGGAAAACAACTCTCATCACGAATTTCCTAGTATATTGCTCGATGTTGTCAATCACATTATGAAACCAAATGATATGGGTGCAAGAAAGCTGCGATTACATCATAAATATGGCTACTAATTTTCCATTAATCTGATGACAAATACAGTATAAAAAAAAACTGTTCTGAGATTTAAGACCTTATTTTTAGCCTTTTAAACAAAATATCAGACTAAAATGAAAACAGACACAAAGATTGGGTGTGAAATTTGTCATCACAATCAATTTAGATTACATTTCATAAACTGATATGTAAATCAATTGTAATCCACATTTTTCATTGTTCCAAGCTCTTACTTACTGTCAATGACATGACCTCACCAACAGCAAAGACTGAAGTCATATCACCGGATAAATTTTGTTATGAAAATGCTTCAAATTCACTTTCATTGTCTCTGTTGTTGTGCCCTCTTACTGCCATGCACAAACATACTAAGCTTGAGTTCACAAGTATGACTTTTAAGTCATAAATTTTTCAATGCAAATGCCTAAAATATCAAATTATGGGCAGCAATTGTGTGTCACATACAGTGTATTAGATTCTGTTAACTTTGTTGAGAATCTGCTACAGTTTGACTCTTTATAGATCTGTAAGAGAAAACTGTTACGTTTGACAGTCCAAGTCTACTTTTGAATGCTTAAAACTGGCTGTGTTTCCTAACCGCTTGTCTAAATATGCAAGCTTGGCTTTGAAAAAACTAATACAAATGAACCTATTTCTTTATCATGATTTGACTGTAAAACCCTAAATTTATAGTGTTACTTGGGCTTTCTACAAAAATACAAAAATTGGAGGGATACCTCACTGTTTTTAGGGTTTGTCTGAACTGAACAAAGTCTGAAGCTAAAATACTTTTCTTAACTTCCTAGATTCTTATCTACAATAAAAAGCAGTTAATTGGTTAATTGCTGAAAAATACAAAATGACACAATGGAGTGTTGCATGTGTCACATAAGTTTGTTATGCACATTACCCATATAAATTTTCACAATCAGCTGACATTTGGAGTAAGCTATCATTGTTTTTTTGCATCACACAATTAGTTTCCCTTGCTGAAGCTGGAATAAAGCAGCACACTATCCGACAGATCTTATGTTGTAAAAAAGGTATTACAATATTACCCTTGTATCTGGCCTTGAAGACCTTAAATGAGGAACTTGAATTATGCTTGTCTTATTATAGCTGCTGTGGTCTGGCACATACATGTGGACATGCACATCAAATATAATTTTCTGTTTTCCAGTACTTTTCCTCTCTGAAAATTATCTATGGTGCCCATTAAGCCAATTTGGCAAAGAAAAATTGTTCTGTTTCTGCGCGCATGTAATATGAAGCAATAAGGAGCACTAGAGTGACTGGGATCTGTCCTTGCATTTAGAATCATTCCCCTTCGTCGAACAGCAGCAGTTTGTGGCAAAAATTGATAAAGTCACTGAAGTTCCAGCAACTACAGACACTTCTATCTGACAATGTCTTATTCAGCTTCCAATTAAGGTTTTGGTCATCCAAACTTCAAAGTAGAATTTGACCATGTAAGCCAGACAAAGTATTCTACATTTGTATTGTCTCAGCATGATTTTGTTTGACACAGCTGCCATTTGCAGTGCAACTAAAAGATTCATAACGACGTGTTATCATCCATCTGCAGAGCACTGGCTAGATGGCTTGACCATGTGGCTAAAACATATCCGACGCAAGTTTAAGGCTGCCATGTGTATAGTGGGTGTAAGAATTCAGACTTTGCATAATGTAAGCCTGTGGGTTATCTTGGGCAGCCAGAAACATTATATCATGTTGACAGACACTTGAAAGACTGTTTTATTGGAATAACAGGATATCGTATGATTTAACATGATCTGTAAGCGTGGGACAATGCAGCTTTCCTTTAATTCTGATCACAGTGACACTTAGTCAGGGTACTTGATGCAGAAATAAGAATATATTTACTCCTAGCCTGACCTAATATTCCACGTTATGTATTTGACATACCTGTTACATGTCTGACAAATCAGTTTTTAGTTGTTTCCTCTTATCTGAGCATATAACACTTCAGTTAGATCACACTTCTTTTAATTTTTTTAATGGCAGGATTTTGATTCAGCAAGTGAATAGTGCTATTCTGTACACTGAAGAATTTATTATTTCTTGCCCTTGCTGTTGTTTATAGTTCTTGGTGTTGAATCCCAAGTGGCCTTGTTTATAATGAATCAAGTGTCAGCAACTGTAAAGGGCTGGGTAGTAATTTCAAGGCTGAAAGTATTGAATAGTGTTATAAAGAAAATATAAATATATTCAGAGACTGCCCAGAAAGTATGATTTGCAGGGTAAACAAAAACAGCACCAAAAAAGAGAGGCTGTCATAACACTTAAAACTATAATAGTCCTTTCTTTTTTTTGCCAACTCCAGAATGAAGGAGGAAGCATTGTTTAAAGATGACGCCTGATCCAAAGGTTCGGGAGAACAACAGAACAGAAACTGTGAGGAAGAAGAATTTGTCAAGATTAATGAGGCCAACTTCGAGGATACTGAGCAGAAAAAAACAGGAGAGGAAGTCAAATGAGAAGACAAAGTGTGCACAAGCCTCATTATCGTGTCTAAGAGGCTATAAAAATTGTACAAACACTTGACAAAGCTGTGAAAATACTTCAAATATATAGCCTTCCTACAAACCCTTCATGTTGAAAGTTGCTATACAATGTTTGGCATCTGGAATGAAAAGACTGAACCCTCAGTGCCAATCGAAAGAAGTGTCTCTTCGGGTTTTCATATGTTCATGAGGCCCATCCCATTCTTCAACATTCTCCTTTTTTTTTTTTTTTGNGGGGGGGGGGGGCGCAATTCTGGTCAACTTAAAGGAGAAAAAATGCACAACAAGTTATGTTTGGTGTTCCTATACAACCATTTTCAGTGTCAGTCATATTCCAAATTCTTTTTCATGTTTCTGAAAATCTGCTTCCATTTTCAATTTCACATAAGATCTTAACTCATTGGCCTAAACTGTACAATTTACAGTATACCATACTGCAAATTTATAGTATTGATTTGCAGTATCCAATCTAGTTTTCCAACTTATTCTAATGAATTGATGGGTTGACTACCTACAAATCCAACATGGCAGATAGAGAGGAACTGGACAGTTTACAATGAGATTGAATTAGATCTCTCAAGAGAAAAAAACAATAACAAGTAGTCTGCACAGATTCATAACAGAGAAACCAGATATATTGCCAAGTTCCGGACCACCGATCCTGACTAATGAAAATAAATGAGTAACACATAGGATATGTGACATCACAGTGCATGTGTGTGCCAGCTTCATGAACCATGGACAGACCTCATGGAGATACATTCTCAACAGAAAGAGGAATGAAACTTTAACATCAGTTTGCCTATACTGTCTTGTGCAGTCTTTTGAATGCATGGCTTAATTTACAGTGATCATAATTATTCTACCTGTTCTAGGAATATTTGTTCATAATTTGTAACTATTTTCTCTGTGCAAGATTAGCACAAAAAGTGAACAGGTCAAAATGCTGTAAACTTATTATTTAATTTCTCACCCTCTGCTTCTAGGAAAGCAATTCAGAAGGTTACATTACTTAAACTTGCAGCGTACTAAAGTCTATACAGTCTGCTGGGTTAAATTTAAAAGTGTAATATATAATATATTACTCAAAGCAACGAGTGACTGATACTGTTACCTATTACAGTGATGGCTTTGTGGGATGGGATCTATAGGAAATAAATTTATTGTAGGCATAATGTAAGAAATGAAGAATCACATCTGGCTACTGTATCTGGGGACAGTTAAAAGGATACCTGTAGCCAGGCATTATGATTATGGTCCTCTCCTAAATTTCATGTCATTTAGTCCAGTAAAAAATGTAAAAATTGCTGATCTGGACACCCAGCAGACTATCTCGTGAATATTACTGAAGTCATGCTGTCTTGTGTTTTGGGTCTAACAAAATCTGATACAGTCCAGTGGGACAAAGATGCTTGTCAGACGGAATGTCAGATGACACTTTAGCCACTGTCTGTTGACATGTCTGGCTAGAGTGGTTTGTTGTGACATTATAATAATTATATTTAACTTATAAAATCCTATATTTCATGATGACATGCCCACTGATTTATGTCGATGAATTTCAGATCCATCCCGGAACAGGATGTGGTTTGTTCTGTCCATCCCAAAAGTTTGGAGGAATAAATTTAATTCAAACTGTCATTAAAAAGTTATTCCCTGGTATTTTGTTGGTTTTTTTTTTATTTGTGAGTGACATATGTTGTCTTGGCAGAAGATAAACAAAACAAGACTTAGTTTTGGATGTCTAGACTCTAGATGGAGTCAGTAAGAGGACAAGAAAGGTGTGACCAGATTTATACCACTTCTTCTCTCTTTTTCCATTTCAAATCTCTGATGTTTAGATTAAGTTTCTAGTCTAGTTTCTCTAAATCACTTTGCAGAAGTAATGTTAATTCTGATTTTGGTTTCTCAGTTAAACTGGGCTAGACATATACCATGCCTGGGGACAGATCTGGTTGGGTGTTTGCATAGTAGAGGATGAGTCACGGATGTAACAATCGATGTGAGTGAATCACGTATTCATTAAACTGTTGTTGGAAGTCCACTTCCTTGTTTGAACTTTCACACTGATTCACAGCATAAGTTTCATCAAAATCTCTCAACAAGGAAAGATGAAAAAAACATATCTTACCCACGCCAAGTTTAGTGCGGCTGTCGGTTTTCTTCCAAATTTTCATGGCAAATATCTATTTCACAAATGTTGAGTAAAGACACATACAAATGACTTTCATTGCGAGAAATTGACGATCAACATTTTGGACGAACGCCTGTGAGCTGCCATTGTGGTCACGTGATCTTATTTCACTTCCTATTTGTGTGCACGCATCCTGTCGCTAGGGATAATAACAATATGGCGTCGCCCTGATGTTGCAGGATAAATTTCGAACTAGTGACTCCTTGTAATTCACGAGCCTTTCCTCCGGTCATTTCAAATACAGCAAAATTTGTCATTTTTACGCGCTTTTTAAAGGTATGTGTCCAAAATTGTTGTAGCAGAAGATGTGATGATGAATTTTCAGCGATGGTTTGAGAGAAATCTTTCATGGTCTAGACTAGATCCATAATGCTTATTATTACTTATTTATCAACAGGGCATGTAAGGTATTGGAAAGTATCGGATAATGACTTGATGTGTTAAAATGAAAGCGCTTCAAAGATGTGCTGATTCAGGATAATGTGTCGTCCCTATGAAAATTCAGCCAGCATGCACATTAATCGTCATTATGTTCTGAACATGTTTCATAAACCAGTGTTGTGATATTTCATTCATATAGATATATCAGTGTCAGTTATCTGTGTTATCATCAACATTACACTGCAAGTGGAGGTATTATGGGTAAGTGGCTGCCTGGATTTCAAATATATGCATATTTTTTTGCAAAATATCCCATTGTTTTAGTAGAAGTTTTATTACCAATTTTATGCATAATTTTTTTACATTTCAAGGGCCTTGAGGAGCAACCCGAAGTAAGTCAAACATGTCACGAGCTCAGGCGGAAAGTGTGATAAAAAACATAATTCGAGAAATAGCACAAGAATGTGCCAGCAAGGGTCAGGCTGTTTCAGAAACACTTGTTGCATTCATGGTAAGTAGAAATAATTAAGTGTACATTTTCTATTGTGTTTGTGCTAATCAGTGATCCATGAGTGAATCTGTATGGTTTTTCCTCATTTTGTTATGAAAATTTCTTTTTCATAACTTATGACATTTATACTTACACTATGTATTCTTTTCACAGGTTAAGGCTGTTGTTTTAGAGCCTGCAAATGAATTCAATGTTGACCGAACACTAACCAAAGATGATGTCCAGAAACTCATTCGGGTAAGACACCCTTTATGCTTAATCTTTAAAACTTTATCTTCATTTTCCCTCCTATGTTTTGTTAATCAAGATATTTACATATCTCATTTAATATTCCTAACTTCTAAACTTTTTGTTACATCTGTAATAATTCTATTAGTTCTACAGTTATTGAGAAGTAGTGTTTCCCCCTCCCTCCCCCCCCCCCCCCCCCNTAAAAAAAACCAAGAAATGCAAAGAGCTGTCTAGAGGGTATTTGTATGACTTTATGTTTTCCTGTCACAGCTCTGTGTTGACCGGCTCATGGATTCCAAGTCACCTGCGCTGGACACTGTTAAGATGCAGGTCTACTTTGATATGAATTACACAACAAGAGGTAATAAGAATTTAAAAATAACATATTAAAGAAGACATCAAGGAGAAAAAGTCTTCTCTGTGAAGTAATTTTAGAGTACCTTTCAGATTCATCTCTTATTCATGACTTCACTGACATTGCCAATAAAAAAAAACAACAAAATGAACATATGCCAGTTTAAGAGTGATAGTCAATAGAAGGCCATAGATCTGTGTCATTTTGGATAATGTTCCAACTTTGATAGTTTATGATCTTTCTGGTTACACTCTGTTGCTATTTTTGTTGGCATCTGTTTCACAGAAAATCATTTCCTTTGAATCATTATCATAAACTCTGTATAACCTCAGTGTGATAACCAAGAATTTTTTGCTTTTGGTCCCTTTGCACAGCTGACTTCCTGGATGAGCACAGAAGAGTTCTTGAGTCTCGGCTGCTTCCTGTGATAAGAGAGATTACTGACAGCAGAGCCCGCACACGTGAAGAGCTTGAAAGCTTGTACAGGAAGATTGTATCTGCAGTTCTCCTCAGGTCTGGACTGGGCAGTCCAACAGATATTGCTGTAGTCAGAGAAGCAACAGGTATTTTTTGCTGGGGTGGGGGGGGGAAG
>JAWQUT010000228.1:935908-959034 GCA_033807755.1 Ellobium chinense
GGGGGAGAAGATTAAGTGAGGATAGGGAATGAAGGAGGAGGTTGGATGGAAAGATTAGAGATGGGAAAATAGAGAAGAGAAACAACAAAAAATACCAGTAATTAAAAAGACAGCAAGAATTAAACAAGCAGCTTTCAGCATGTTACAAGACCATCACAATTAATAACAATTCTTCACAGTGTATTCATTGTGATACCTGATTTGGGAACAGATATAATTTGTCTTTTTTCTTACTGTGTTGGTATTGATATCAAGCACTGCAGACTTAATCCGCGGTGTGAGCAGAATCTGAACATGCCTAGGTATTTGGTATTGGGTAAAAGTGGGTGAGACAAGAAGTTTTGTCAATGCACCAGTGAGTTCTATTAAATAATAACAAGATGTTTTCTGAAATTCCAGCTGCCCTTCAGTCTGTATTTCCCCAAACTGAACTGGGTACATTTATGACGTTGACTAAGAGAGAAAAGGAAAGGCAGCTTACGGAACTCACCATGATTGTCACTGGGATTCGACTGTTCAACAAAGAATGTGGCAAAGGTGGAGAAGGAATTGATGACCGTAAGTATTCCAGTCATTTCTCTTACTTTTCCATCACATTAAGCTAAATCTGGTATATTTGATGCAAACTGTTGCTAACAGTGAAGATATTTAGCTTCCTGAGTAAACAACAGACAGCATAACCCATGCAGCGAAGGTTTTTAACTAGCATAAGAGAGATAATTCCTAACATTGGATTCTACTTGGATGAAATGCCCTCAGATTTAAGCAAAGTTGTATCTTCTCAGAAAAAGAAATAGTTCGAACAGGAAACTGTAACACTATCTTTACTACATTAGCAGAAGTCGGTAAAAGTGCGAATTTGTTCTGAAATTTCTCCTGTGAAGAGGAAATCACAGAGTTTGAGCATGGTATATGAGAGAGAGAAAGCTAGGTGGGGAGGGGGTTATGTGATTAATTATAGTTTCTCTCTAGTGTAGAGTTACGTAGATGTTTTGCTATTGACAGAACTATTAAAAACATTCACATTCTTCATTGTCAGTGCCTGCAATTTTGAATGAGGCTGTACCTGCTACAACCCAGAGTGTTGATGGAGAGATTCAGAGCACTCTGCGAAGTGCCTACAAGTACACAGCCCTCATTGAAGAAATGCATCAGGGACAGCCCAAAGAAGGCCCCTCCATTCAGCTTTTGAAGGAAGCTCTCATCAACACAAGACAACATGAAACATTTCTAAGGATCATTCTGGTAATGGAACTTCCACTGTATTTCTTATTAGTATTTTTCCAACATATAACTTTTTTTCAAACAGAAATAGTCTGTTGCATCTGATTTTGACAGTTCTTAATGAAGGGTAGGTTTGAATGTTCTGTTATATATTATGTTTGTAGATGTCTTGCAGCCAGTCAAAATAGGGGTCAGGTGGCATTTGACTACAGCAAGTTATTGGTATGATATGAAGCTTAATATGTGTGCGGTCATTAGGTAAAAGAAGTTCTGATCTTACATTTTTCTGGCTCAATACATTGTCAATTGAAGTATCAGAGAGTAACCTCATTTTTCATTAGTTGCATGACATGAACTTAACACCAGTGAAGTGTTTGACATGTTAATCATCCATATTGACCCCTTTGTGCAAATTAAAAACATACTTATCTGCTAATTCTTAAAATTTTTATGAACTGTCTGCACACAAAAGTGGAGATTCAGTATGGGTTTCAACCTTAGGAATTGCTGAGTAATTCAGGAATTCCCAGATTTTCATGTCTTGCCTGACCCCAAATTTCTGTGATGATGTGCTTTTCATCCTCAGTCCTGGTAATTTGCCCTGTAACTGCCAACATTTACCCACAAGTTGTTTGCTAGCAGTCTCCTTTTGCCCTGATACACCTTGGCTGGAAAGATTTTTGGTAAAACTTGCCATACCTTAAAAACCTCTCAAACACTTTGAAAAATAAAGGTGCATTGGATATATCTTTCCTATAATCCTCAGAATGATGTGATCAGCTGTGCTCACCAGGTTGAGCTGTTAGAGAACCAGCTGGCAACACGAATGGAACAGCTCCAGGCTACTGTTCAGTCCAAGACAGCAGTGCCCACAGCTCAAGTCTATGTAAGACATACTGATATCTTGAATATTATAAATTAGTTTCATTGACATCAAGGTAGAAACAGATCCCATCCATGTTAAATGTGGATATGCGCGTCAAAAATAATTTTCTGTTTTCCAGTACTTTACTCTCTCAGAATTATCTATGGTGCCCACCAGGCCAATCTGGCAAAGAAAGAGCATCCTTCTGTTACCGCCTGCATGTGTAATATGAGGCAATAAAAAGAGCTGGAGTGACCAGGATTTGCCCTTGCGTCTAGAGTTATTCTCCTTCCCCAAACAGCCATGGCTTGTGGCAGAAATGATGATGCCACTGAAGTTCCAGTTCCAGCACTATAGACACCTCTATCTGACAGTGTATTATTCAGCTTTCAAATAAGGTCTTGGTCATCCATATTCAAAAGTAAAGTTTGACTGTGTAAGCCAGATAAAATATTCTGCATTTTTATTGCATCAGCATGATTTTGCTGAACATAGCTGCCGCTTACAAAGGAATTAAAAGATTCATGACGACATGTTATTGCCCATCTGCAGAGCACTGGCTAGACAGCTTGACCATGCGACAGAAATGTATTTGATATAAGCTTATGGCCGCCACACGCACAGTGGGTGTCAGAATTCGGACTTTGCATCATCTGACTTTGTGGGTTGTCTGGGGCAGTCAGAGGCATTATATCATGTTGACAGACACTTGAAAGACTGTTTTATTGGAATAACAGGGTATCGATTGATTTAACATGGTCTGTGGGGCGGCGCAGCCTTCATTTAAGCACTAATACAACTTCAGATATATTGATATTATGTGCATCTATTGGCACAGAGGGAAAAGTTAGGAATGTTTAAAAATACATAGGGTGTTTGATCACCTAAATTTTAGGGTGAATAACGTACTTTTTTTGCTTAGGTTTTGTCAAATAATATTTACAAAATATGTTTTAGGGGATTTTTTGTTTTGTATTATTTTATTGTTGTATTATTTTTTTGTTGTTATTCTCAATGCCTACTGCGGTCAAAGTTTAGTCAAATGGACATCCGCTAAGCCCTGTTTTCATTTGATAACTTTGATATCACAATGTGGTGATAATACAGTACATAATATGCTAGAGAAAGGCTGTGATATGTACTGTCAATTTTGCTGCACAGCACAAATATGCATGTTATTCATGCAACAATTTGCATGGATACGGGCTAGTATAATATGGATGCTAATTTTCTATTTTCCCATTGAGATCCACAGCATAAGAGGTTCATTATCTCCCTGACATGTCATTGAAATTTTCATTCTGCAGACTGACACTGAGGCAAAGGGACTCTTTTATTTAATGGGTTGAAAGTCTTTGGGAGGTTATGGGCCAATTATGAAGGAATGTGATAATTATCCTTTGCTGAGACTGTGTTCTGCCTGCATGCTGTCTCAAGAGGCATTCATCACACATGCTTTTAAATTTGTGGCAGCTTGTGGTATAGCTCCAGGGATAACAGTTACTGTTCTTGAGAAATGATCAATACAGTTTGTTTCAGATTTGACAAAATGCAAAAATGGTGCAGTGTTTTCCATTACACTCCACTTCATCAAACCAAACATTGTGGTATTGCTACCATCTTCCCAGGCCCCAGTGCCATATTAATTTTTTACTCTGCAATTAATGCACAGTACCTTTTAGTATTAAGTTGCCGTACATTTTTGTTTTCCCCTACTGTGTGGACATACTGTCATCACACTTGTATTTATTTCCTTCGGTTATTCCACAGCCCCAGTTTATTCATTTGGCTCAGCTATGGAGCAGCTTCCAAGATGAGATGGTGTTGCTCAGTGTCCTTAGCAACATCTTGGCCAGCCTGGAACCTTTCACTAGGGTAGGAACTAATGTATCGCCATTAGCTCTTGAGTGGTTCCGAAGAACTGAAAAAACTGAAATATTGTGTGTTTTAATATAAAGAAATAAATGTAAAATTCAACATATTGTTTTAAGTTAAATTGATATGCAGTGTCTGAAGAAAGAAGTGTATTTCTCAGTATTTAAGAACTTTCAACAAAGACAGACTCAAAGAGAAACATTTTCATTGCAGTCACAATTATACATTATGTTATCTACCCATCTAATGCCAGGGTAAGTGAAAAAGATACACAGCTTTTGAGCTCACACAAGTAAGACATCACATTCATTGTCCTTATACATATTTGCAGTGCCACAGGGAGCTTTGCAGTGATGATGTTCTTTCTCCCTACCTGGAGGGTCTGAAAGTCAAGACTGATGAGGAACGTATTCAGGAGGTAAGTAGATCCAACTGTTGTTCATCAGAGAAAAAAACAATTGTCAATTCCACTGCAGTTTATAAAAATGTTCAACTTCATCACAAAAAAATTTCAGAAATCAAAAAGTTACGGTGAGGTTTTGCTCAACCACAATCTTCGCTCGTAAAATTTTATTTGAAATATTCCATGATCTGGGCTGAATCAACAGGATCATTATTTTAATTCCCTCTAATAGTATAAGTAATTCCAGCTTGGGTGTAAACCTTCTTCTTCTTCTTCTCGTTCGCTTTCGATGGCTACATACGTAGACCAGTCCTCCCAATGAACTCAACTGTTGCCCGCAGGTTTTCAGCGTGTCCATAAAACTTGTCCTGCAGCGAGGTCTGCCTTGGCCACCACTCTGCCCTCTGTTTATTATATTGCGGGCAGTCTTGTAATATGTGTTCTGTCGTCTGTTTGGCAAGATCACATTCACAAAACGGAGAGGGAACCAGTCTCAGCTTTCTGAATATGTGGCTGTTCAGCCTGTTGTGTCCTGTTCTGAGGCGCATTAATATCACCTGCCCAGCTCGATCCAGGGAGTAGTAGCCGTCTCTAGGCAGGGGTCTCTCTTTTCGCAGTGCCTTGATGATTGTCTTTTTCTCATGGAATGAGACCTCTCCATGGCACTGCTCCGCATCTGCACCCTGTTTTGCTAGTTGATCAGCTTTTTCGTTTCCCAGGACGCCACAATGGGATGGTATCCATTGTAGGACGATTCTCCTGTTCTCATTCACGCTGTGCAGCATTTCCTTCAGATGTGGGAGTTTGTCACTGGACATGGCCTCCAGAACCAACAAGGCATCTGTCAGGAAGATAACCTGTTGACAGTCTGAGACTGATGCTGGGATAATGTTTGCAGCATATTCAAGTGCCCGAGTCTCAGCAGCAAAGTTGGTGCAAAACTTACCTGTGGGTATGTGTGCAGCCTCGGTATGTCCTTCAGGATATGCTATGAAAACTCCTGCTCCTCCGTTCTTTGCAGCATCTGTTGCAGATCCATCTGTGTAAGCATGAATCCATGATTCTTTCAGGTGTGCTTCTTCGATCATGGAGAGAGTGGCTGTTCGTCTCTGTACGTCATTGCTTTCACTTCCTGGTGGTATTCCATCCACTGCTGTGTTGATTTTGATTGTGATACCTGTCTGTTCCCATGGGACTGGGTATAGTGTAGGTGTCAGTGTTGCTGTCTGTGGGGGTTTCTCATCCTGGTATTGTCTACGTAGTCTTCTAGCATGATATGGTGAACAAAGCTTCTCCTCTTAAGACGTCCTCCGGCCAGGTTCTCGTCTGGTCCTCACTGGATGGTCTGGCAAGCTGCTGTACTTCTCAGCCTGGATCATGCTCTTGGTGTCTCTTCTGTGAGACAGTGGTTGCAGGCCAACTTTCTGCATCTCAGCTATAGGTGTTGTTTTCATGGCCCCTGTAATTATTCTCAGGGCTTGATTTTGCACCTTGTCTAGTGATGGCAGATGTGTGTTGGCAGCTGTTGACCATGCTGATGATCTGTACTCCAGGAGGGGTCTGACAGTTCCGATGTAAACCCTCTTCAGGATTTGTTCGTCTGCTCCCCAGTTTGTGCCTGCTAGTTTCCTCAGGATGGTTAGTTTTCTCCTTGACTTTGTTTCTGCTTTCTCTATGTGGGTCCTCCGTGTCAGTTTTTTTGTCAAATGTTACACCAAGATAGATTGGTTCATTGTCTTCGCTGAGCGTCATGTTTCCCAGGTGGATTGGCTTGATTTTATCTTTTGCGGAGAGGGAGAACAATGTTGTGGATGACTTGTCTGTGTTGATTTTAACCATTCACNTGCTAGTTTCCTCAGGATGGTTAGTTTTCTCCTTGACTTTGCTTCTGCTTTCTCTATGTGGGTCCTCCATGTCAGTTTTTTTTGTCAAATGTTACACCAAGATCGATTGGTTCATTGTCTTCGCTGAGCGTCATGTTTCCCAGGTGGATTGGCTTGATTTTATCTTTTGCGGAGAGGGAGAACAATGTTGTGGATGACTTGTCTGTGTTGATTTTAACCATTCACTTATCTGCCCCTACTGCAAGGATGTCTGCTGCAATTTGCATTCTGTTATGAGCGATGGTCAAGTATTCCTCTGTGCACTACAAGACCAGGTCGTCAGCATACAAAGCAGCTTTTATTCCTTGTGGCAGTTCCTCTACCAGGTCATTGATGTACACCAGGAAAAGTGTGGGAGAGATCACTCCTCCCTGGGGGACCCCATGTCAAAGTAGAACCTTCTTGCTATCTTGACCTCCAAGGGACACAAGGGACACTCTTGCTCTTCTATTGTGGAGGTAGGACTGGATCCATCGCATCATGTTCCCTTGTTTGCCGTTTCTGCGTAGTTTCATAATCAGTCCGTCGGTCCATACTTTGTCGAATGCCTTCTGAAGACTGATCCAGAGTGTCAGGACTTTCTTTTGTTCCCGGAAGACAACTTGGGACAAGTAGGTTGCCTGATACTCGGTGCTGTAACATTCACTGAATCCTGCTTGTTCTGGCACCAGAATGTGTTCAGACTGTAGAAACCATATCAGTCTGCTGTTGACAATCCGTTCCATGGCTTTGCAGACACAGCTAGTGAGACTGAATGGGCGGTAGCTGAAGGCCTTAGTCTTGTTTTTGCTTTTCTTCAGGATGGGGATCATTGTTGCCTCTCTTCATGTCTGGGGGACAGTACCTTCACTCCAACTGTGGTTTTATATCTCTAGAAGTTTAGCACGTGCAGTTGTGCCTAGATGTACCAGCATTTCGTTACAGATTCCATCTGGTCCAGGGGACTTTCTTGTTTTCAGTTTGGCAATGGCATTTTCGAGCTCTCCATGGGTGATGGATTTAGTCATGGGGTCTGATGTGCTGTCATATAGTTGCTTAGCATTCAGTTCTCGTTTTATCTCTTTCTGCCTATCTTTATCAATGTTGATGTTGTTTTCGTTGCCATAAGCTCTTGTAAGGTGATCTGCTGAATATCTTGTTATCTTTCAGCAGCGTGACTAATTGGCTTGATGCTATGTTCTCTTCGTTTAAGCTTTTGACCAATCTCACAGTTTCTTCCCTTCTTTTTCAAAGTTGAGAGTTGCTGTTTTCTTTCTCCAGCTATTCCTCTTCTCCTCGAGTTTCCTTTTCTGGAACTTGGCTGTTGCTCTTTGTGGTCTATTGTGGTTTTCTTGTGAGGGTTGAAGTTTTGCATCTCTCCTTGCTTCATTCATTCCGTCATGTATTTCCTGTAAAGTGTTGGACCAGTAGGCGATGTAGTTTCTTCTGGCGCCTCTGGGAATGCTCTCTTTCGCTGCCTGGAGTGTGCATGTGTTGAACTCCTTGATAACCTTGTTAAGATCCCTTCCCTGGACTGTCAGTTCAGCCGTCAGGATGTTGGTAAGGTGTTTGAAGAGTCCCCAGTTGGCCTTCTTGAAGTTCCACCTTGTTAGGCATGGGCCTTTTTCAACATATCTGTCCTTGATTGTGAGAAAGACTGGACGGTGGTCGCTTCCCCCAAGTTGTTCCCCTACCTGTCTTTCAACCAGTGCTGCCAGGTCTGGTGTGCAGAATGCAAGGTCCAGTGTAGAGGTTATGTGCCACCTTCTAGAGTAGAAAGTAGGGGTGTCCATTGGGCTGTTGGCCAGCATCAGTGAGTGGTCATCCTGCCATGCCACCACCTCTTCTCCTCTTCTATCCATGTGATTATAGCCTCAGCTCTGGGAGTGGCTGTTGAAGTCACCCACAGCCAGAGAGTTGGCATCTGTCACATCAATGGTGTTCAGACTGAGGGGTTTGTCATTAGGGCAGTAGTAGTTAAGGATGTCCCATCTCATCTCTCTCATTCTTGATGTGCAAGACTTGGTACTCTGCTCCCTCCACCTGTGTAGTCTTCTCATAGACACTAATGTTGTTCCTCACTAGGGTTAGGATGCCTCCTTTCTGTCTGTCTTTTCTGTCTACCCTGATGGACTGGTATCCTCTTACCTTGAATGTTTGATCAGCCTTCAGGTGTGTTTCTTCAATGCAGTACACGCTGACAGCTTTTTCATACAGGATGTTTTCAAGTTCTGTTATCTTGTTGTATCCCGCCTGCTTGCTGTTGATTCTTTCTGCGTTCCAGTGCATAATGACCAAAGGGAGGCATTTCTTGTCTCTGTTTGGGTTGTGGCCAGTATCTTTCCTCCGCCGTCTCCTGACTCCACAAGGCGGTCTGGAGGGACCACCAGTAGCTGGGGGTGGGCTCTGTCGAGGCTCAGAGCCTGGCACTGCTCCTGCCTGGCAGAACTTCACAGGGCGAGCACCATTGGCAAAATTATCTAAAGGTGTAGTCATCGATATATGTGGTGTTGCGTGGGACTGTGATTTATGGTGCGCCTTCTGGCTCAGTACCTCTGTCTTCAGCACCTATTTTTTTGATGGCAGAGTGTGCTCATGTCTATCCCTGCTGGCGGGGAGTGTGAATGCGTCTTTACCTCGTCTGTTGTCCCATCTGGCTTCCCGCTGGGGTTGAAACCCAACCTTCCACCAGATTACTGGGTAGAACAGGGTCCGCCACGTGAAGGTGAGGTAGACTTGGGTATGAGAGGCTAGAAGACATTGGGAGTCTTATATTCGCATCATGCCCCATTAAGACCCCTGGTGTAAACCTCAGAAGCAGATCTTCACTTTATGGAACTGCTTGATAGCATCGTTGTCCACAACATTTCCGTTCTCTGCTGACAGCTCCTTTTCCGTTCCTAAAAATTGTTATTGGTCTGCTACTGGCACAAAAAAAAAAAAAAAGCATTCATGGGAATAGATGGTAATGGACCAGCTAGATTTTTTGCACATTCTGAACTGTTTATGATGTTCATGCAAGAGGCTGGTCTCTTTAGTACAAGTACAAGTAGCCATCACACACATTCTCAAAGATGTAATCAACTGCATTCACAACATTACTACCACATGCTGTGAGCTGCTGACAACTTTATTCTTTGAGAGTGATGGTGATTTGCCCATTATGTTTTGTAAATCACATAATTTATCAGCTGCTTATGTTTGTGAAATACAGTCCTACTTTAGGATAAGACCACTTTAGTCCTTTTCAGGCTGAGCAATTTATTTTATGACTTTTTCACTCTAGTAGCTTTAGGCACCTGCAGTCCACACAGTGCCCATGTCATGTGACCCAGTGTAGGCCATCTTACCGCTTTGATTTGAAGTTTGCCATTCCCTTGACTATTAGGGAGTGTATGACTTCGAGGCTAATGCATCCCAGGTTACCACCAACATGCAAATAAATTTGACACTAGCATTTTCTGGGTTGCCACTAAAAGTCAGTGCTTGTGTTTGAAGAGTTAAGCATAGACTAAATAAATTTCATCAGAAGTAGACAATCATCATATTAATTTCTTATTGCAGACCAATGGCCAGTATGTCAACCCCAAGGATTATCAAGTGGAAAACAGGGACTGGCTTTTCTCAGACACAACAAAAAACTTTGCTAAACTGCATCTGCAATACAGGGTAAGATGATGTTTGTGTATCTATGAAGCATGAAAAGAGAGTTAATGTGTCTTATATTTCCCATGTGAGATTTCTTGGACATGTCATTTTTTGGCACAGTACTCACAACTTCGGATCAAATTATGTTATAATCCTGTGCAAGGAAATGAGACATCTTAAAATAACCTCATTCACCACTCCTAGGAGTGTAGTGCTTTGTAAAATATGTTACACACCATGAAAGTGTTGGCAGATACACGAGTTTTCTTCTTCAGTTCTTGCAGCTTGAAAGGTAGAGACATAATTGTCCACTTTTTCTCCTAATAACTTGAAATGAATGTTAATTTTAACTCTCCTTCCTTCTAAATTGAATGATACATATGTTGATATCTATGTTTTTCTCCATGCGCCCTGAAGGGCTACTGTGCCTATACCCTGGGCAAGTATGACAGGTTGCTTGTGCCTGCCAATCCTGAGATTGGTGTCATGCGTTACAGAGAACACTATTATGCATTCTCTTCCAAGGAAGCAGCTTATGAGTTTGCACAAAATCCTCAGGAGTAAGTTACTTTATGTTTGTATGCTTTAAGTAGCAGTCTATGAAAATTTCGTGATAAGAAAATAACTATTTATTTTTCAATCAGCTTATCATTTTTGATTCAGTTTACAAGGCAACTATGATATCCAACAGGATGTGTCAAGCATGTTGCCCTCAATATAAAAAAGGGTGGGGATCAGGAAAAATGAGTGGAGGGGTTTCTGTTGATATGAAGCCTTTGAGACCTGGTTTCCTGAGCTAATCGGCCGCTTGTGCTTGTGCTCCTGAATCCCCCTCCCCCATTCATGTTCATGTTACCCACTTCACTCAGCAGAGTGTCACTGTGAATTGTGAAAACTCCCAGTTTACTGGAAATCTAATCTCATAGAGGTAATTTTTTTTTTTCAAAACTGTGTTTATTTCTTCTGTTCAAGATTCATAGCCCTGATTGCAGAGGGCGCCAAAAAAAGTCCTGAGCTGATTCAGTTACTGGAACTCCACACTCAGTTCTCCACCATCACACCGTATTCTCAGGTATGGGCACTTTCTCAATGGTTTATGAATTGCTCACTTTTCTCTCAGCCATTTCCGTCACAATGCTGTTGTAGGATTCGTTTTGTCTAAGAACTTCTTGTGCTCCTCTCTTGAAGTCCCAGAGTTAGTTTTTTAGCACACAATTTAGATCATGTATTTTCAGTGGAAATAAGATCTTACGGTTTCATAAATTCATCAGTGTACTTAGTAATAGCTTGCTGCAGTTGTTGCACAGATTTGACTGTGATAAAACAAAAATACGTTCACTGATGTCATTTATTATCACTGTGCATAATTGAGCATGACTGTATAAATTTTGTATTGATTACTTTCAGACACGAGAAGCTGGGAAAATGATAGAAAAGCCTGTGACCAAATGTGACAGCGCCTCGCAAACAGATACACACATTCTAGAGTCCAACATTGTCAAAACCTACCAGTGGAATGAATGGGAACTACGACGTAAAGCCATCAAGCTGGTGAGAAAGAACAGTTACATCACTCTTACTCTTTGTCTCTTAAACTAAAGTACTTATCATAATATGATCATGGAAGCTCCTGGAAGGATGTGTGATCCAGCCATGCATGCAGTGGACTTCACTAGTTTACAGTTTTAGAGACTCCTCTTACTTGTAGCTTTCGTTTAAGGATACAGTTTTTGAGACACTGCTTACTTGCAGCTTCCCCTTAAAAGAAATAGTGGCAGCTTCCACTTAAAAGAAAGAGTTTTTGAGGTTACAAATTACATGGACAGGATTCTCTGTATGAGAGTCATTGGATAATCTCAGATCCTTACAATTACAATACAGTATTTATTATGCTCCCTAGGATGAAGTGATGAGCAACCTAGGGTCAAAGGAAAACAAAACTTAAAAGGTTAGAGTAAAGGTACAAAGGGTAAGGCATATTTTAATAGCATGTTTGTAAATTCATGATATCTTCATAATAACATTGATTTTGTGCTATCCATGTCCAGACTTTTTGTTCTGGGTTGCTACTGACTTTTTTATTTCTTATTACCAATCCAGGCAAACTTGAGAACAAAAGTGACCCATGCTATGCAGACAAATGGCAGCAACATGAGAAGAGACAATGAAACACAGGTGTACTTACCAAAGTAAGTTGATTTTGTGAAGTTTTTTTTTTTTAGGCAAAACTTCGGGATACAAAAGTGTGTTGTTGGGAGTGTACATTGCATAGCTGTTATTCATCCATCCTGTGAGAAATCAGTTTGCATTTTCACAAAGAGGAAGTACCAGGTATGATATCTGTGTCTTGCTTTAACACTCTCATAAATTGCATATGTGAAAGTTTATAAAAACAACAGAAGTAAATTGTTAGTTTAACAGGAATATTGCACCAGTATTACTTTAAACCAGTGAAGTCTGAAATTTTAGCACATGATTAAGAAAGGGAGGTAATGTTATGAAACACTGAAAAGCCAATTTTTTAATTAAATGTCAGCTATACAAGTTTTGCAGGGAGATGTCCCTGTAAAAATCCACAAGAGCTATACTATGTGCCATATTATTGGACAGCTGAAATTTGATGTCAGTGGCTTAAGCCTCACAGGGTGAAGCCACTTCTTATCCAGTGATCTTGTTAGCAATTTTTGTGCTATGATTATGACAAATTGTGTGTGGGTGGATGTTTTTAGAGCAGTGTGGCCGGATGGGCAGGCACTGGATTCGGGATTAAGAGATTATAGGCTAGATCCTCATTATAGTAGTTCTCTTTCAAAAAATTAAACGTCAGTGATTTAATTTTGTAACCAATTTCCCTCCCAATCCCCTTAACTTCCCATTCCCCCCTCCTTTTCCCTGCTCCATCCTCCTCCCCTCGCCACACACACACACACACACACACACACACACACACACACACAAATATCTGCCTCTTTACATAGCTCAGCCTAGTTTTTATGCTTCACTTTACATGACTGGAGCCAACACAAGATTCATTTTGTCTGGTTAAGTGACATAATATTTAATTGCCAAATCCACTGCCTACCACTTTCAAATTATCATACCCTCAGCAGGCCAGATTATATGGAATGCTACTGTAATTCCAAATGCTGAACCCCAGCATTTATTATGTATTGCTAACTTTCATATGTTTTCACTTCTTACAGAGAGCAATTTACACAGACCAAGCAAGATAACTACAGTAATATTTCCAAGCCTCAGGTCTTCTTGCAAGGCCTGCGTGGTGGTGGGATGTCGGTCCCAACTGTCATGACCAAAGTGGATCTCACAGTTGATGTCTCTGAGCCTCCAATTGTTAGTCAATTTATGGTCAGGCCACAGGAATAACAATGAGGCATGATAACAGCTATTAATATAATGTTCTACTCATGCTTAGTGTATCTTAAATGGAGAGACAAGCGAAAGAAAGCTTTGCAGAAATTTCAGTGGCCTTATTATTTCATTAAAGATACAATACTACGTTTTGTGAATCCATAGCTTAACCCTTATAATAATGTTTTAATGCATGATCATAATATATCCAGCAGGTAACTAATGACATTTCATTTACCTGTTAAATGCAGATGTCATGGTTAGTTGGGTGAAGAACTTTTGTAACCCCACCCTAGTTTCAGGGGAGGTTTACCGGAGACACCATCGCAGTATTTTGAATGATACTGAACTCTTACTGGATATAAGTCTCACATCATTGAAAGAATATGTTTTTCTTTTTTGTTTACTTTGGCAAAGATGTACATTGAGCTGTGTATCATACCTACAGATGTTAATTTTATCCTAGTATGCCCTTGAAGATGATAACAGTTCATACTAAGGTCATATGTATTTGTATTTTCTCTATTGAGAGTAAAATAAATGCATATTGTTTCCAAAATGAAACACTCTTTATGTGTTCAACAACCTTTTTCTGATATTGTCTTTTAAGCACCCTGTAAATATTAAATTTCGATCAAAATTTACTTGTAATACCATGACTGAATCTCTCTGCTACTTCCTAATCTTTCATACGCATCCAAACAACATGAAAATAAATTTCATTGTTTTACAGAAGCAGAGCCCGATGCAATAGTTTATTACCACAAGGTTCATAATATAAGTCAACAAACACCAATGAATATCAACAATCTGAAAAAAACAACAACAAAAAACAACAACAAAGAAACAAGTATTGAAAGAAATATCACATCAGTAATTTGAACAAGAAATTTGCTGTGTCAAATCATAAATTTCACAATTAAAAGTTAATATCACCACAGAGCCATGAACCATTCAAGATCCAGATAATAAACTGTTTCAGATAAAACAAAAATTCCACATATTCCAAATTCAGATGGCAAATGATAATCACAAAGATAGTCACTATATCTCTTGTCCTAATCTTGCATCTGAATAAATGTACTCATGATCAAAAGAAACTGATATATCATTGAACCAATTTCACATCTCAATAAAGCTATGCAAGCCTGAACTGTTCAGCCCATTTAATTCCCATGGGACTGCCACATCTGCCATTTGATAAAATATATGATACAGTTTACATGGGACTTGGTGGAGTGTTTACTCTATGGTAGAGGTCAAAATGGAAAATCTCAAAGCTTCCTAGCGCGTGACTCTTTGTGTCCTTTTGAGGCATTCATCATGGTTTTACATACATATTTGTTTTGCTTTCTGTCAGTTACTGATGCAGTGGCCATGAGGTCTATCATTTATAAAATGAGAGACACATAGGAAAATCAAGCTCTGGAAGATGCAGCATTAGCAGGAGAAATACATGATTTTGTGTATGACAATGCTTGTGGTTGATCCTCTGTGCAAACTGCTACCTGTTCTTGACTGCGTGACGGACATGAAAGGCCTCCATGTTTCAAATGTGTTAAATTGCTTTGGTTTGCACAGCTTTATTGAGATGTGAAATTGTTTCAATGACATGTCTACTTTCATTTGAATTTTTTAATAATCTAATGTAATTTCATGAAGACTTTAAGTACATCCCCGTGTTCAGCTCAGTTTAAGGAAAGTTGCATCGTCCTACAGACCATATTTAATTTTACAATACTCTATTGTTCCAATAAAAAGTCTTTCAAGCATCTGTCATAATGATATAACGCCTCTACCGGCCCAGACAAACCACAGGGTTACAGTATCCAAAGTCCAAATTGTTACACCCACATGGCCAATGCTCTGTGGACGGGTGATAGCATGTTAGTGTGAATGTTTTAATTCCTCTGTGAGCAGCAGATATGTCAAACAAAATCATGCTGAGGCAATAAAAATGCAGAATACTTTATCTGGCTTACACTATCAAATTTTATGTTTGAATTTTGATGACGAGAACCTGAAACCTGATTGAGAGCTGGATAATACATTGTCAGATAAAGGTGTATGTAACTGCCAGAACTTAAGTGACGTCATCGTATTTGCCACAAGCCGCTGCTGATCAGGGAAGGGTAATAATTCTGGACGCAAGGGCCAAACCCAGTAACTCTAGCTCTCCTAATTGCATCATATAACATATGAGCACGGTAATAGAAGGATGCTCTTTCTTCGCAAATATGACTCGGTAGACACCATAGATAATTTTCAGAGAAAAAGTATAGGAAAACAAAATTATTTCTGATGTGCGTGTCCTTCTTTAATGACCTGATGATACTAACAGAGGATTCACTTGGTAAATAAAGTACATTCAAGTCTGCTCAATCACAACACTTCCAGCAAATAAAAAAGAGTTGCAATTAGAAGAAGCTGAAATTATCCATCAACTTTTATAGAGAAATATAGCATTTTCAGTTCAGTGAATGTTGCCACTGTCCCAATTGCAACTGAATAGAATGGACTATCTTGTATTCTGCATTAAAAAAAAAAAAATGTGGTTTTCTTGGATTACAATATATATGACATCCTTCTCCTGCTGGATGGCAGAAAGTATATCCTCCATGTCACTAATAATAATAATACAGTACAACATTTTACACATAATGCTATAAATTATATAAATGGGCTAATATGAATCATACACGGCTAACAATCCCAAAAATATCCCATAAGCATATCTGAAACCGTATTTTTTTTATCTTCATGACAAGGAAGGAAACCATCAAGTATTTGTGTCTCATAATGATAATAATTTAGTGAATATCATTATCATAAGGTTTCAAGGCAGTTCTGTCTTGCTGATAAACACAGTGTGTGTAATTATCAGGTACACCATACATTTGTGATACATTTCAAGTAAAACACCCTCAGATATGATTCCAGTTGTCACCACCAATAGAAACCCAACTCAGCCCTGTTATAACAGAAAACATGATACAAGAGAACCTCACAATCTCAAATTTCCCCTGCTGTCCCTGCCAAGCTCCAGTCTCTAACACTATTTTTCTAAGAAGTGCTTAACCAGGTAAAGCTGTGTCTTTCTAAGTATGGTGCTTAGACAGGTACAGTTTTCGTACCTCTCTAAGCATGGCGCTTAAACAAATACAGTTGTAACTCTCTAAGCATGGATTAAACAAGTATAGTTACTCTAAGAATTGTGAAAAAGGAGGAAAAGTGGTGCTTAATGAAGTATAAATGGTGATGAATCACCGTATTAGTAAAGTTGGATAGACATTTGAGAAATTAAGTGCATAATAATAATAGTTCTGAGCCCAGTACAATGTGTAGTAACATCACTGTACTCCCATCACTATATTCTTCGTATCTCACATAAGTACTCTAACTGTGCGTTGTATAATCAATAATATCAATAATGCGACTTTGTGTCACCACACATCGCACAGCACTCTGAACCACTATTAGAAATACACTTATTTTCTTATCTAGCCAACTTTACTAATCTAGTGACTTATCATTATTAATTTTAATTTTGCTTTACTTTTTCTCTATTTCCACCTTCCATTATAGAGTAACTGTGCCCATCTAAGCACCATGATTGTAGAAGTAACACTGAATATAAGCACTTACATTTTTCAGTATCAAATTTACCTAACGTTGAATTTTCAAGCCTGTGTTCTGGAATTCAAGATTATGAGGTGCTACTGAAAAACCACGCATCCAAGAAAACCATAATTATGACAAGTGGTCCAGGGTAAGATTATGAATAAAAATACTATACACTAAAATGAAATAATTATTCATTTTACATACTGGGATCTTTACAAAATCTAACTTCTAACTAGTCTAACTGACTGTTCAAATTCTGAATGGCAATCACCTTTTTTCTCTCATAGAATCTATCATTTTGTATTTTTCAAGAAAGGCAGCAGCAGATGGCAAAAGTTTTAAACAATAAAATCAACAAAGGGGTCTCTATTCATAAGGGTTTCTCATTCAATACAGAATAGAATGCCTACTGTTTTATTCTTCTTGCTCACCTGGTGTTCAAATTAATGCACTTCTTGGGGTTTTTCACAAAGTTTTTGGCATACTGCCACCCCTGTTGTAGTTATTGTTTTTGTTTAATATATTAAACCAATATTCCCAAAGATAGCTGCACAGAGCACTGTTTTCTGGAAATATGCCCTAAATTTTCACACATTATACTGAAATGTACTGTACAGCCTTAAATAACTACGCCTAAATATGCTATTAAACTGCGGAGAAAAAATTATATGAGAGGGCACATATAATAATTATATTTGAATAATCCAGACATGGTCTGATAATTAATGTTTTCCCTCTGAGCAAACAGGCCTTGTGATTTACTGTTTTAATGGGAACAATCCATTGCCTCACCAGTCTCCTAACTACACAATCAATAGTAAATAAAAGGAAATATCAGACCCATTCTTAAATTAAATGCAGACATGAATATGTTTATTACGAAAATCATTATAAGCACTATTACAGAAGATCTTGTAAGTCCCTATCCCAAGGATATGTCATGAAATTCAGATTACATGACCACAAACCTAAAGCTACAAGCAGAGTTAACTACATGAGTTAAGTTCGACCAACAAAAAATCATGATCTTGTGGAAAAGATCAATAAAGTGCAGTTTACTTCAAATTTAGCACCTCACTGAGGTTCAGCCTAAGCTATTGACCACATTTAAAGTAAAACTATATGGCTGTGAGCTTGGAAAGATCTGTCTGTGTGTGTCATGTTAATGATGGGTTCATTTCTACAATGTTTCACTATGTTAAACAACTATAAACTCTATTTTTTTCCTTTATGACTGGGAAAAACAACACCTCTGGCTTATCTTCAATAAGTATTTTGCACAAAGGTTTACAGATTCAGTCTGTTGTAGGATGTCTAACCACAGACCCACTACTGATCACAAAAAGCTTTATTTTTTTTCAACATGTTTTCCAACATGATAACAAGATAAATGAAAATAAGCATCTTTGTCATGAATACGGACATTACACCATGACTTTCATACAAAACTGCCCCATTCTTCCCCCATGAAAAGGTTATGCATCGTTGGTCTGGTGTATAACAATAAAATCAGCTGTACAATGTTGCCCTCTATTTCCATCTTTTTCCCCTGCACTGTCTTTCACTTTCTCTCTCTCTTTTTCTCTCTCTCTTTCAACTCATTATCTCAATCACCTCCTATCATCTCTTCATTCCTTAATCAGTAATATCAATAACCATTCACAATTAAAAATATATGCTATATTGAGTATGAGGCTGCAAAATTTAATTACCAAAACTAGCAGCAGAGTACTTCACTGTTCACCTTTGTACTAATCAATATTAACTTAGAAATGACTATAATGAATAAATGGTAACGTAAATGAACTTTTTGTTTGTTTCGATCCCTGCTGGGGGTGGAGACAAAACTTTTGAACCATATCGTTCACTATTCAATTTTTTAGAAAATTAAATTTACAGATTATATCATTCCAGAATGTGAGCACATAAACTTTTTGACAATTAAAACTTACTAATACTTCATTCTTAAAGCTAATGCTATATATGCATTACTGATTACACTATATTATAATACAAATAAGCTTCTTATTGTAACATATGCTCTAGGAATTGCTATGTGAACAGATATAATTAAAAAATATGTTTGCAGATAGTATTAAACAAAATTACGCCAAGTTAATGTTATAAATCCAATGTCCAACTTTCGATAAAGGGATGTAATGGCTAATGTACTGTAATAACACAAATATCTAAAACAATGTTTAAAATGAGGGATCTTAGGAACTGCATGAATATCCCACATGTTTGTCTGACTCTGACCTTTCCCCAAGCCCAGTGAACACATTTTTTTGCATTATGCATTTATCTGTACTACCAGAGAACTTGTACAGTCAAAGAATCTGGATGAACATGCACGGCATACTTTGAGATCATTTACATCATGGGTCACTCATGTATAACTATACCTGTGTCCCTTGCAGTTTCAGCGTAACTGATGTGGCATTCATACATCTTAAAATAAGAATAGAGTATGCTCCAAATAGACAATGAACTCATATATATATAATTATAAATTTAAACAGAACTTTGCGAAACAAGCCATTTTACTTGGTCAGTCTCGATAAATGCAAAATAAGATCCAGATGGATTTTGATAGTATTTTAAATAATGTAATTGATGTGGCAAAATTACCTACCACTATCTGAATGATGATATTCATAATATTCATTATAACGTAACATATTTACGCAACTGTTGAACTGGTTGTCCAGCAGCCATCTGAGCCATTGATAGTCCCCACTGGTGTCATGCATGTGGGAGAAAAGTATTAACATTGCCCAGAGACAAGGTAGAGATCCAACACTCAGAAAAAGATAATTTCAATCAAGTCTTGGAATATTATAGTTCTTGTGAGTATTTACATCATAATATGAAAAGTAACAAGATGCAAGTAACAAAAGGTTGGAGAGATCCGGAAATGGGATGACAGGATGAATTCAAAGCTAGCAGCTTACCCACAAAGAGATGAAAAAAAAGCAAACCTTAAAACAAGTTCTAGTTTGAAAAAGACTAACCAATAAGACGCTGGCTGAAACGGTAATATTGCTGACATAATAGGAGATTCTAACCCACAATACTAATTATTTTACTTTCAAATTTAATATTCTTCAACACCTTTAAACCCTAAATAGCACTCTGCTGAGCCTTCTTGAGTTTGTCGACTCCACCCTACTACCACCTCAAGATGTAAGTTGCTGACTGATCACCCTTTTATACGTATATCATTTGTTTCTCCTGCCTGGGCAATAATCTACTGGTTTATCTGGCTTTTGCATTAGACATAGATGTTGGTTAGAGCATACAATCTGTTGACCACATCACAAGAGTTAATATGAAAAATTTGTAAGCATCCCATCAATTTTGCAATATGCATGGTTGGGTCTTTACAACTAATATTTACGAGACTGAAAATTGAAGGTAAATTTTGCACACACCTTCATTTCCAGGGCAAGGCACCTTAGTAAATGGTATAGAAAACAAAATACAGTGAAAGCTGGTTAAACCAGAAACAAAGGGACCATATAAATTGTTTCAGATTAACTGATTTCAAACTAAATGTAGTGTCTACTTCAATGAGCAGCAAGGCAGAATATGACAAAAGGAGTCTGGCGCCTTTCAATTGGTGTACAAGTGATCACTGAAACTGAAACATATGTTGAATTATGATGCACACACCTATAATTTTATTGAGAAGAGAAAAAAGGAGATACATAATGATGCCAGCGTGACAGTCACAGTAGAAAAAAACTGGGGAAGTTAGTGCTCTTTTCAGCATCATGTGGGAGCAGTTACAAAGCACCAACAGCTTACCACTGGTTATCAGAAATGGGAAAATGTTTCATAAACAGCATCAACATTCTGACTATACCGTTGGGCAGGTTACCCGACTACTGAGTGTCACTTAAAATCACATGAACCAAATGCAAAACTCACTTGTTTCTTTCTCATGGCCTCTGTCTGTGAAAGGTGCGACCACTTACCATTCGGAAAATACTCACACTTATAGTCATGCTTTTGATAGTCTCTGATTTGTATTGAGCTGTCACTTCATACTGCAAGGTTCAGATCATGGTGAGCAATATCAAATGACTGAAATTCTATTAAACTGTATTCAAGCCTTTCTTTTTTTTTCAGATAAAGTGCAGACAAATGTTTTAGACAAGGAGGCTTTTTTGGGTTTTAAAAATGATTTTGGTTTGACAAACTTCCACTATATAATGGTTGCAAATAAGTACTTCGTCAGATTACATCTAAACCAAGACTGTAGCTTTCCCAGCAAAATACATTTCAATATCCTCAAGAGATTTCCCTCTGGTCTCAGGCACAAACCTGGCCACAAACCACACAGCAACTGCACAGCATGCGCTGAAGAGATAAAAGATGCCAGAACTGCCAAGCACTGACTGCAGAGAAGAGAATTGGCTTGTCACCATAAATGCTGATCCCCAGGAGGCAACAACTGCCACAGATCCTGCATTGCCTTTACATCGAGTTGGAATGAGTTCTGACATAAGAAGCATTGGCACTGGTCCCCATCCAAGTGAAAAGCCGATGATGTAAACTATGAGGCAAATAACTGGAAACCAGGTATTAAGAAAAGCTCCAAGGAATCCAGATGCAGACAACTTGTAATAAAGTCCAAAGCAAAACAGTGCCACAGATGTCACTAAGCCTCCAAAATGGAGAAGTTTGCGTCTGCCAGCCTTGTCCATCAGGAACACAGCAATCAGAGTTGCCAATACTTGAACAACACCAACTGCAACACTTGCAATATATGCATAGTCTTTGACTGCAGTTTCAAAGATTGACACTGTATAGAACATCACCGCATTTATTCCAGACAGTTGTTGAAAGATCAGTATGCACACAATCAGTGCTAATGGTTGGTAGAGTTCCCTTTTCTGTAACATCTCAGTGAAAGAAACACTTTCTTCTGGGTCAGATCCTTCCTCTATTTCACGGCATTCTTCGTGGACATTGGTGTGAGGATCCCTCAAAGCTTGCAATGCAAATATTGCATCTGATTTCCGATTTTTCATAAGCAGCCATCTCGGTGTTTCAGGGATAAGGAATGTCAAGACCCCTCCAACAAGACTTGGTACGATGCAAATATTTGCCAATGATCTCCATTCAAATGCCATTCCAAAGATGTAGGCAGCTGCAATCCCTATGGTAATGAACAGCTGAACACCAGAACCCAGGATACCACGCATGGATGGTGTAGAAATTTCTGCAATGTACATTGGTACACAAACCGTGACCATTCCACTAGCAATTCCTGTGAGGAAGCGGCCAAAATAACACTGATAACTTTCTGTTGCTGAAGCAATTAAGAAAAATCCTGTTGTGAATGGCACTGACAATATAGTTAGTGAAACTTTGCGCCCAGTTTTCTCAATGAGCCATCCACCTATGGGGCCTCCTAACAGAGCCCCAATGGTTAGGAGGGATGCAAACCAGTCACTCTCTTCCTTCTTCAGTACCCCTCTCTTTATCATGCTTGGGATTGCAGGAGAGCTGTAACCGATGGCAATTCCGAAGTTCAGGGCACCGATAAGGGCAAAAAAAGCGACAAACATTAGTTTCTTTGGAGACCCTTCATATTTGGACTGGATGATTCGGCCTGCCACAGGTCCAGCTGACTGTTTGTCTGCCATCTTGTAAAGCTACGTCGCCAGCGAACTCTTCTTTGTTGAGTTTTAATAGTGATTTGAAGCTCAGTCATTCATGGATCGGCCTCGTTGAAATTTCCGCGAAAACAGTTGCTACTTGTAGGCCTATGGATTTTCCGCTAGGAAAGGGGAAAATCATAGATATGCATATTACTAAAAATTCGGGGAGAATGGCTTTTCGTAAGGTGTTGGGAAAACCTACAGGTAAAACTGTAAGGTTTAGGGGAAAGTAAGGGAAACAGCCTTGTCTCTGTTCACCTGACCAAAAAAAAAAAAAGCAAGAACTTTACTTCACAAAGGTTCACATTATTTTAGTTATTTTTAAATCTCGCTGCGTTTCTTTGGGAAGCCGACTGGTTACTGGCTAATGTTGCAGTCTACGGGAGTAAGACGAATGAAACGTTTTTGCTGATATGAAACATTTAAGAAAACCACAATAATAAATNCCCCCCTTTTCTAGTGAGACGCAGTCGGGTCCACATTTCACAATGGTGGAGCTTAGAGGGTGTAATGTAATGAAGATAATGTAATGTAAACTGTAATGTTTGTAATACTGAAAATTTAAAAAAAAACACAATGGACCC
>JAWQUT010000228.1:959213-1001307 GCA_033807755.1 Ellobium chinense
GGAAGGCGAAGCTAAGAAGATGTATGTACTGTAATGCCTGTAGAATCTGAAAATGCAGGGTTAAAGCGGATTAGCAATCACCAAAACATTACGAAATTATCAAACAAAGAAAAACTGACAAGATAATATCCTGGGGAGATGTAGGGAATCCCCAAACAGACAAGGAGTACACTGGAATGTGAAATAAGGTCACATTTTGAATGGTGTGGCTTAGTAGATGATTTGCATTGTAATGTTTGTAGTCTTGTAGACTGTAAATTACAGGGTTACAGGGAGAAGGGAGGGGGATAACAACGACCAAAACATTACAAACTAAACAAGACTTACCAAAAATACAGTCATGCCCCCCTCCCCCCGTGAGATACAGTATATGGAGGGTCTGCGGACAGACCAATTAGACGATGGGGTTTAGAAGATGAATGCCCAATAATACTTGTTGATTCTGAACTTGCGGGGTTACAACGGAGTGCCAACCATCAAAGCATAAAAATAACAAGATTTAAGAGAAACAAAGGGCAAATACCCGCTGGAAGTGATAGGGGTTCCGCAGACATATCAAGGACTCATTGGACGTAAATTAAAGCCGCCTCGACGATGGTGGAGCTTATTTGGTGTTATGCTCTGTAATGGTTAAAGTCCCTGCTAATGCATTACAAAGTAAACAAGGTTTAAAAAAATAAAGATGACTTATGGCCCCGAAATGGGGAGGGGTCCGCGAATATTTCGATATTTTGGGTTAGGGGAGATGAAAAAGGGGCAAGGGGAGATAGAAGGTGATACTATACCTATAAATCATGGTGCTGGATACACAAGTACAAGCTGGATCAGATAATTCTTCTACATGTAATGTATCCAATGCTATGGTATCGATTATCATTACACTGGGTTTCGTTAGATGTCACAACTTCACCACTCGATACTTCAATTGATATGTATTACAAACTTATAGGCGAAAGTGTTGCTACTGCACTTATATACGATTAAAATTTTCACTTCACTCATTCGTGTAAAAATTCGCTGTCGATATTTTTTATATCCATACTAATATTAATATAACTGATTACAATGCATTTTAATAGGTTGTCACGACCAAAGTTGCAGGATTAATTCTGGGTAGCACAGAGTTTTTCTTCTCATGCCATAAGCTTTCAGAAAAACTTGATCCGAAATGTACCTCCGGTGGAGGAGGTGTGTGTGTGTGGGGGGGGGGGGGGGGGTTCTTCCCAGTGACTAAGCTCTAAGCTGTATCCCCCATAACTGATTTTAAAAGTTCATGTTTTTATGCTTTGGCAAGTGTAACCGGGTGGCAAGGTATAATTATAGTATTCATTCTTCATTAAAGGAGGGGGTGGGGGGTGAGCTGAGTCTAATCATATTTTGATGTTACTCATTATCTAGGGAAGTGTGTCACCAGGCATTTTACCAAATTACTGTGAATTATCAATTTTTCTTTTTTTTAAATGCCGAAAAAAATAGGCTACACTAGAAAATTTACTGTCCCTACCGGGTATGGAACCTAGGGTCTCTCCAGCCTGGAAGTCTGAAGGTGCTACCATTACACTACAGAGACACTAACTTCACATCAATTTAATTCTTAAATACCTACTGCCTGAATATATTCCCCAAACTTTCATGTGCCTAGCTATGTTCACCCGTGACCCTATTTTCTCGACTGCTCACACAAGCGTCAGTGATTTTATAATAACACATCGCGCCAGAGGCTCTGAACTTATAGGTGCCCTTACTAACTAAATAAGGTCGTCTAGCTCTGAACTATCATTAAATCTTATTAATTAAGAGTACCTCAAAGAGGTTATAGTGTAATATTATAACGTCTTTGGAGTACCTTTACATCATTTTAGCACCATGCTTAGGTATGTACAAGTGTGCGTGTTCAAGTGCTTCCTTTTTCTTTTCATTATTGTGTTGAACGCTTGATATGTGTTTGTGCCGTCAATTAAAGGGGGTATTACACGCTCAGTCGGTACGGAAGGAATTCTGAACTTCGGTGGAGCTTCAGTCCGTTCTTAATTATTATTGTCATTAGTTGAACTCTGTGACTAGCCTTGGATGTTTATCTGGCCACAGGTCTGTAATAATTTCCTTCTGAGAAGAGCTAACAAGCCAGGCTGACTTAGGCAAAATGCTTCCTTCCAGCCCACGGTTTTACCAAAAGCTCAAATGATGCAAAAAAAAAAAATCACTGAAATCATGGGAATGGGACGACGACAAGATTTTTTTATTTACAATACTGAATGAAAATTGCAGCTTACTTAGACTATACTATTAGATCTACTTATGTTTCAATGACGCGTTGACTTAGGCTGACATCTTCGCTAAATCTGGTTACACAATGCACACAAGAGCGGCACAAAGTGGAACACGCTGAGGGTTGTGCTTGCGACAACAAAACGTTTGGCCGGCACTTTTGACCAAACCTTGTAAGTTACAATACATCGTGAAGTCAGGACTCTTAGTTTAAAGCTCGGCAGTATTTAGGGACTCTCACATCGAGTGCTTGGTGCAGGTTTAGGAAAGAGAGATCACACATGAGAAAGTTTCGGTAGAATTATTACTAAAATGATATGGTGCCACGGCACGGACTATCCAAACTGCAGCCAACTCTTGCCTCTGACTGAGTCTGACCCTACTAAACTAGATCTAGATCTAGTTAATAAGCCAAACACTGCACAGTGCCGCCAGCAAAATTCTGCAGCTCACCCAATTCAAGCTGACCTCATGACACTGCTACAGTTCATAGTCATGGAATAGTCTAATTACTCACTGCCAAAGCAATAATGACAGATTGTGAAAGACTGCTGTAAGTAATGTGAAGATTGTTGAAGTTGAAGTAATCAATCAATAAAGAATGGTGCTGTCTAAGAGTAAGGAGATAGTCTAAATGGCCATGATTTGTTTTGCATGTATTGTAGTTTGTAGAAAGTGGCTTAGACTAGTCTATAAATTTGAAAAGTTCATGACAACATTAACTAGACTAGTCTAGATCTAGCCTAGTATAATGGACAGTTACAGTATTTAGACTAAATCCCAGAACCTAAAACCATCAAATGCATGCCATATCATGCCATATGCTGTTTGTTTTATTTTAAGCATTAGGAGTGTAAGAATTTTAGTGTTAGAAGCTTGTCAGTGTTACCTTTTTTTCAGGAATATATTCATATTCACAATATCCCCAATGGGTCAATCTGCAACATAATTAAATAGATTAATAAAATAATTCAAATTAAATTGAAATGGACAGAGTAAAGAAGTTTTGTCAACTTTAAACTTATTCAAAGATTTGTTGGTCATTTTTACAGAGCTGCCAACCAGTACGAAATTTTCGTATTTCATATGAAAATCTGACCTCAGTACGAAAATACGAATCGTATAATTAAAAATACGAAAATCGACTGTCAGTATGAAAAAGAATAACGTGAATGCCTTCCGCAACGAAGTCGGGCGCTTAAAGAGCTTTCTTGTACTGAAAATCATCAAAATGGGCTGTTTTACTTTTAGTCATGAGTACAAGTACTCGAGTCTCACAACAAATGATTGAAAATCGTAGAGTACAGTATAGTACTGGCATTCCGTTTTGCGGTAGAGTACACAGCAGTATCGATGCTGACGCGCGTTTCTTAGTTTCGCTTTCGCCGGCACTGTTTGGCGTGTATGCTAGGCCTATTTGCCGGCCGCATACCAAAATTGCTAGATCCAGAAGAAGTTTAGTTGAAACTAAAAGTCTCTTACAAAGATATCAGTCATCACAGGAGGCTTTGTGCTATTGTTCAACCCATCTCCAGATAACCTTGCAACGTTTGGGGCTTTACAAATTACTTTGATGCCGGACGAATCCCGTCATGCATATGACCGTATGCATTGTGCCATACCCAGAGTACCTACACATTACCTGTGTAGGCTGTTTCATTTGGTCTGTTGTCAGTGTATACTGTAGGCCCTCAGGGCATAAGATGACCTACATTTGGGATGAGCATAGTGTACTACATGTATTATAATAGTGTTGGCTTTAGGGCCAAGGTTAATGACCTTTACCGTACTATTAGACTAGTTCTAGTAGGCCTGACAGAACCGCTTTCAAAGCCCCAGTTTGGAAAGTTTAGGGCTAGCTCTAGACTAGATGGATTTCTCTTTCCTGCTCTACCAGCAGATGACATGCTTAAATCTGAGACAGAGCAATTTAAGATATGAATGTGAGCATTTTACACTTGGGTACAATTACTGCTATTAATGCAGTTCAAGGTCTCTGGTGACATCAAAATTTTAGCAGGATATAAATGATTTAATTTTCCTAGTGGTCATGGGTAAAGTGCTACAGTCTGTCCTCTGATGGTCTTGAATTTCAAGCTTAGCAGCAATTATGTGATGAACAAGTTTCTTTTGTATAAATTTGTCTTACAAAATGAGGGCGTTCTTGTGTTATTGTTGCCAGTATCTTACATATCTTATCAGTTTTGGTTTCTTTTTTTAATTTTAAAGGAAGGGGGATTTTTTTGAGTTAAAAGCAAGAATTCACCTAATCAAAATAGCACTTAGATTACAGGAATATGAAAAGGATTTGGAAAGAGCTGTTGATAGTCAAGTATATTATTTTACCACAGTGAGTGACTCCCATTACCTCAGTTTAAAGCTGAAGAAAAGCTTTTTAGTGTGATACGAAAACTGTAGCTATCTACAAGCCTCAAAGTATGACTAAACAGCTAAAAGGAGACATTCATTTAAATTTCGCGAGATTATTTTTCCGCACCGGTGTGAGTATGAAAATCAGGGTCAGAATATGAATTTTTAATGCCTGGAATATGAAAATCCAGTTTTGGAGGTTGGCAGCTCTGGTTTTAATGTGAGATTGGGAAGGGAGTTGTAAATTGAGTGAGTGGTTTTTTTTGGTTATTGTTTTGTTTTATAAATTCCTGTAGATAATATGAAACTGCTCTTTTTTTACAGGAGGAAAAACACTGAAATAATAAGGATTTGCTGAAGAAAGTGGCTTCATTTTAACTTAAACAAAACAGAATCAGATATTTCAGATCTGTAACTGCAAAATAATCCGTGAAAATTGCATCTATGTTAAGTTAAGAGAGTATCTCCTGCCTCTGTGCTGCAGGGTGTTCAGAAACACAGTACACACACACTGGGAGGAATGGCAAACTTTCTTCTTTGCTTTCTACATCCTTCTGATATGACTTGACTCGTATCTGTAATGAATTTATCCTTCATTTCCATCACAGGTATGTGACAACATGGATGCGGATTTATATGATGAATTTGGCAATTATATAGGGCCTGAGCTGGACAGTGATGATGATGAAGAAGAGGAAGAGGAGGACCAGGATGAAGATGATGACTACGACAGAGAGGTAAATTTTTCAACCTGCCATGTGATGAAGGAAGGGGGGAAGAACCTCTCCCAGTGGTTCATTGAAAGATTTACTATGGTCTATACTCAGAGTGGTACATGCCCAAAACAAAACAAATGAGACCGTCCTTGTGATGAGTGTCTCTCAAACCACGCTTTAGATCAGACATTCCATCATATGAGTCTTTAGATTTGCAGGATGAATTTATGTTGTGTCCATTCTGAAATATTGTGATTTATATGATACTGAACATAAGATGAGCACATCCTTTGTGTGAAACTAAATAGCAACCAGTTTACTTTAGGGTTATATACAGGTGCATTATTCATGAGAGTGTTGTGGTTGTTTTTGTCCATAATCATGTATGCAGAATTTGATGCCTGAAGTTTTCTTTGCTCTCAGGATGATGATGACATGGATCAAGATGATGCCGACAACCAGGCAGATATGCAAGTCGTACTGCATGAAGACAAAAAGTACTACCCTACTCCAGAGGAAGTTTATGGTCCTGATGTAGAGGTTAGTAGTCAAACATTTTGGAATGAACATTTAGAATCAACTTATATTATCAAGAATTCTGTTTATGAAAAACAAGAAATTCTGTATTTGCAGATTGACACATGCCTCACTAAGTTTATATTACTTTGGTGTAATTGATACACAAAATTATGCTTTTTGAATTAGGAGCAGAGAACAATTTTACTAACACTGTGGCACATATGGGGAGATATAATCACTAGTTATGATTATCAGTTTTGAAACATTAATATTAATATATCAACAACTGGGAAATGATCTGACTTCTTCCATTTTTTTCCAGACCATTGTGCAAGAGGAAGACACACAGCCTCTTACAGGTAAAGATAATATGAAGCTTTAAATCTCTGTTTGTAGACAAATGAGCAGTAGATTCAAGAAGTTTTTGCCCTTTGCTGAAGGAAGCATTTATAATTAATGGGTGTAGGTTACTCTCTTACTTGGAAAGTTCTACTCAGTTTCTGTAGTACCATGAGAACAAAGAAGCACCATTAGGAAAAAGAGTGCATAATCATCTCTAGGTGTATCTTTTACTCTACTTCTTTGGATCACCACATCATAAACTTCAAGTTTAAATGCTGCAAGAGAGTTCCTTAGCTTCCCATGATTGAGATTGTGGTGACGTGAAAACTGTAGATATGGAGAAGATAAAGTTTACACAGCTTTTAGAATGTGGCAGATGTTTACTGAATCCTCCTGATTGATCGTACGATTATGGATTGACTGAGGGCAAATTTAGATTAGAGGAAATAAAATACTGGCTGCATCAATCAATCATTCAACCTTATGTGACAGAGTGGGCTTAAAAATTGGGCTTTACTGAGATACCTATACTTTGATTTGAAAAATGGTTCAGATAGGAAAACCCAGCAGCACAGAAGCCGACACCACAATGCTAGAGGTGTTGTCAACATTCATATATTGTGGTATGCTATCCATTGGGTTATCACAGTATGTGGGGCTTTATGGTGGTCATCCACTCACCAAGCAATTTAATAAGGTGTGAAGCAATAAAGTATAAGTTTTAAAACAAGGATTACATGAAATCATAAGCTGCCCACAAATACCACAGACTTTTATTCTAATAATGATACATAACATTTTTATAGTGCCTGTCCTTGTACATACAGGCTCTAAACGCGCTTTACATAGAAAAGTAAATAAAAATTATTTAATATTCAGGTTTTATCCCCCAAGCCTGCACATACTACAATACAGATGTATGATAACAAAGGTTTGGTTTCGCAGACTGTCACGGTCAATCAAAATACTGTTTAAACAAATGCGTTTTGAGAAGTTTCTTAAAATTACTTAGATTATTTGCTTTACAAATGTTTGTAGGCAGTTTATTCTGAAGAAATGGTCCTGTGGACATAAAAGCTCTTTCTCCAAATTTTTCCATGTTTGCTTTTGGTACATGGAGACAACAAGCATTTTCAGATCCTAATGATCTAGTGGGTTTGTGCTCAACAACTACCAGGTCTGATGTGTATGCATGTGAACTACCTTAACTTATAAGTTACTACCAGTATTATTGATGCACTCAGTTTTGGTAAGGAGTATGTATGGAAGTTAACTGATTTGGTGGCTCTTTCAGAACCCATCATTGCACCAGTGAAGAAGAAAAAGTTCAGCATGGTGGAACAAGATTTACCAGATACAACTTACAGTATGGAGTAAGTATTTCCTTTCAAGAAGATTTTCACTTGAAACATGGAGATATGACATCAGTTGTGTATGAGGTTGTAAAGGTTGTCCATGTTGTGAAACATGTCGATCAACTCAGAAAAATGTGCAGTTTAGTTTTATTTAGTACAATAGTGTTATCTTATTCCACAGTAAACGATACTGTTCTTCGATTTCTTTCAGCATTAAAAACCTCTTTCAAATATTTTACTGTCTCTGCTGTTACCTTACAGGTTTTTGGCAGATCTCATGGACTGTCCCAATCTTATCAGGAATGTCACTATCTGTGGTCACCTGCATCATGGCAAAGTGAGTAGACTCATATATCCAAGTGAATGATTGTTGTTTGAGGTGAATATCATCTTTATTGTAAAGACAGAAGAGGCTACAAGTGAAATACTTCCATTTGAAAACACTGTGTTAACTTTTTTTTTTTTTTGATCCATCCATCCAGAGAAAAAGTGTTTAAGTATCACAAAAGATTGAGTGAGTGGGGTTGAAAAAGATTTTAGTCGCTGCTTTTGTGAGTGCTGTGCTTGTGTGTAATTAGGCTATTTGTCATCTGTGTTTCTTAAATAAGCATATAAGTTGTGCAGCTGAGGATAGATAGCAGAGGGGTATTTAATGTTACTCTTCTTATCTTACAGACTTCATTTATTGATTGTCTGATGGAACAGACTCATCCGGAGATTATTGGAGACTATGATTCAGATGTGAGTAAACCATACAAAGTTCTGGGTGTAATATGTAACTGCTTGCATTCTAGAGCATAAAATGTCAAAAATAGATGTTACATTCTAGGTATCCAAAAGAGTTTAAAAGGTTACACTTATAAATATGAAAAGAAATGTGCAAAAAAAGTTCCATCCCTGTTTGTTTTCCAGTGACTTTGGTCTTTCACACCTAACATGTAATTGTATGTACATACTCTGGTATCACTTTGAAGAGTAAAGACTTTAATGTGCCTTATCCCACAACTGTTTAATTAAACCAGAAAGACATTTAAAGTGTTAGATTTCACATTACTTATATAGTACTCATATCCTGAACTGCTGATATACTTTGCTTTTTTGTTTCATCCAATTGTAGATGAGGTATGCCGACACTCTGTTCACAGAACAAGAGGTATGTGATGCATTTTCTTATTCATCTACATTGCATGCTTCAATAAAACGGAAAATGTTGAAACTCAGCTTTATGCTCTGACCATGCCTCATATAGTTTTCCTTTTGTAACTCAACTATACTATATCCTCCAGGTGCTTCTCAAAATTTGATTTGCAGCTGCTTTATTATATACTGCGGTCATGTCTCACAATTCATTTTTTCATTTTCATTTAAACTGTGTATTGCATTCATGTCTCACAATTGAAATTATGTGTTAGATGCTTTGAATTCTTGAATTTATATATATAAATGTATATATATTTATATATACCTAGTTGACATTACACTAAGTGTGCCAATCACTGGCTGGGATGTGTAAGTGTTGCAATGAATTCACTGGTTGCTTGTAGTTGCAGCAGTTGAGTTCGGTTTATAAAATATATCGTTTTGCCAGCCATGTCTGTGACTGTATTTCCAACATTTAGTGGTCATCTGTAATTTCCTTGCAGCGAGGTGTGAGTATCAAGTCAACCCCAGTCACTCTGTTGCTTCCTGACACAAAGGCCAAGTCTTTTCTCCTCAACATCATGGACACACCAGGTTAGTGTTTCCACGTATATGATGCTAGTGGATATATTGACATATTTGTGCTATGGATCTTGCAAGGATTGAATAAGGATTTACCATCCATTTGAAGAACTGAACTAATAGTCTTGAAAAGATACTTGCCAAGTGTAGGGCATACTCATTAGAATGTAATACTGCAAAACTTGTGTGAACACAATGCTACAGTTTCCATGGAACAGCAGTCAGTCTGTAATATGGTGAATGTACAAAATGGGCCAGCAGTGCGGAAGTTGTGCATTTGTGCTACAATCTTTGTTAGGTTTAGGATCGTGTAATGGCTTGAAGGAATTGGATGTGTTCATGGTAATAATTTTTGCTCTTTTCAGGTCATGTCAATTTCTCTGATGAAGTCACGGCTGCATTTAGACTTAGTGATGGTGTTGTCGTCTTTATTGATGCTGCAGAAGGAGTAAGTATGTAATAGGTCATGCATTCGGTTGCAGTGACCAAAAAAGTAGTTTGAAATAGCAAAAGATATTGTAATAGTGTGTTTGCATAAAATCACTGTAAACTGCTTGATCAAAACTTGTCAACACAGCTAGACAATTGTAGTCCATACAAGACAAAAATTCTTAGCTTTCCATATTTATGTCATGTTTCAGGAATTTAAAGGATCTTTCATGCACAAGACCAATCAACAGAGATGTCTTGTTTTCACAAAATTCATTGCCATCGTGGTTTTTGTGTTTTTACACAGTATTCTCTTTCTTTCTGTTCTAGATGATGTTGAATACAGAACGGGTCATCAAGCATGCTATGCAAGAACGGTTGTCAGTCACAATTTGTATCAACAAAATTGACAGACTGATTCTGGAATTGAAACTGCCACCCACTGATGCCTATTTCAAGCTGAGACAGATTATAGATGAGGTTAACTCCATCGTCAGGTCAGCATCAGTAACTCTGATCCTTGAGAAGGTTTCTATTTGAATCATATTATATTGATTGTTTGGCGCACAAAAGCATAATCTTAGCCACAAATTCGCTATAAAGTTTGAAACTTTCATGAATAGAATACAGCTACACCAGGATTGCATGAGATTAGATTAAGTTGTTAAATTGCATTTGAGAAAAAACAAATATAAAACACTTCTGTCCACTAAATATCTGGATCAACAACATCTCCATTTTAAATTGAACTGCCTGCCTTGTTCATTGTGCTAACCAGTTTGTTTCTTTTTTTTTTTCAGTTTGTATGCTGAGGATGATCCAAATCAGATGGTGTCTCCAATCTTGGGCAATGTCTGTTTTGCCAGTTCATACTACAGATTCTGCTTCACACTGAAGTCCTTCGCAAAAATTTATGCAGACACCTATGGTAAGAGTTTTGCTCATCATAGCAAAATATTGTTAGCAGGTAGAGCCATACAAAATTTCTGAGATAAAGACACAAGGGTTTTTGTGGTTTTACACAGGATTTTATTACTATCTGGTCCAGATAATGTTGAATGCAGAACAGTGACTTTTCACTTATCTCTGTCATGTCTGCTTTCATAACACGAAAGAAAATAGGAAATGCATTTCAATTAATGTCTGTCTACACTTTACATAAAATTGTTTAGCATCTGTGCCGTTCTTTTAAGGCATGGCTTACAGACCTGAAACTCACAGATTCTCCTAAGTGACAATATCTCCATTTATGTCTATCGTTAAAAAAAAAAAAGTAGAATTTTAGGAACAGATTTTTAATTAAATTTTACAGATCTGGAAAATCACTATGAATTTCTGAAACTCCACTTTGTGGAGTGCTCTGGGCCCTATGAAGCACCTTAAGCTTTGTGGTCTTAAGGACTAATGATCCACACATAATGCCACTGAGTTATGAAGTTCATTAATGCAGCTATAGGTTTTGTTGCTGTTGGCAAATAGATGACCTCTTTGTCTGCTGTGGAATGCTATTTGATTTTACAGCTATGATCATGGTTGATAACCAGGCAGAATATAGCTGAGGTCATGACCAATTTGGGATTTATTTTCTTGTACTTTTGAGTTATGAAGAAGTTCATTGGTTGGTATGCAGATTTCATCTTTTTGTGCATATATTTTGCTTTTTCTCGTCTGAACATCAGAGGGCATCAATGAGAAAGAATTTGCAAGGAGACTGTGGGGTGACCTGTACTTCAACAGTAAAACGTAAGTTGTTTTGATGCCAGATTAATATTCCCAGTTTTGCTCATGCAGGGATGCATTGTTTTATCAAAGCAATCTTATGGCTAGTAAGTCGTGAAACTTTTTGTTTCATGCTTTTTATATTTAGTGGCATGAGATAAAAAGTTAAGTTTAGTAGAGCTTGATATCAATGGCATGTAAGGTTATTGAAATTGCATTGACTTCCTCACATGACTGACTTTATACTGAGCAAGCTGAAAGTACAGTAGTTGTCATTTGATATTGTAAGATTTGCATGGCCTAAAGTTTTGCCTTTGAAATCTGACATTTTGTTATATTATTACATATGGATTTGCATGGCCTTAAGTTTTGCCTTTCAAATCTGACATATTGGTATATTATTACTTATGGTATCAGGCTTATCTGTCTACATTATTTCTCACTTGCTTGCATAATTAGGAGAAAGTTCTCAAAGAAACCAGCCACTTCTTCCTCACCACGAAGCTTTGTGGAGTTCATCTTAGAACCACTATACAAGATATTCTCACAGGTATTTCCTTCATTGTGCTTTTTCTTCAACTTTGAACACAAGACTCTGCGATATGTTAGACAATTTTATGGGGATTATTTACATTTTTGTTTGATAAGCAAGTCAACAGACATTGGTGTTTAAGGCATTGCTGAATTTTCATTTATTGATTTATATGATTCAGTTTAAGACCATAACACACATTTCAGCATCGTTTTTTAATTCCTCAGTATGTTTCTGATTGTTGGGCAGACTACTAACTATGCTAAACCAAGGCTGATTTGATCCAAGTTTCTTCCATTACTTCTTTAATGTAATAATGAGAAACAGGAATAAGTGCACTATTTTGATGCTTGCAAGATTAAAACTTCTTACTCTTGTTGTCTTCAGATTGTAGGTGATGTTGATGAAAGCTTGCCTCGTGTGTGTGATGAGCTTGGAATCCACTTGTCTAAAGAGGAACAGAAATTGAATATTAGGCCCTTGTTGAGGCTTGTATGCAGACGTTTCTTTGGGGAATTTACGGGTGAGTTATGTGTTAAATGAAGTAATGTATAAATCAATATATTTTTGTGGAATGATCTTGTGGGCATCACACCGGGCAGAAATTACAACTCGTGAGGTACAATATTTACGAAAAGCGTATAGTGATGCATTGTTTTAACATAATTAATTTGAAGTAAGGTGGCTGTCTCCATTGTGTTCTGACAAAAGTGTTTATCTTTGCCAAACCTGCTTTTGAGAAAATAGAGTCGATGTTTTAAAATAAGTCCCTGTTTCAATAAAATCATTGTCCAATTATTTTTTCATTAAGATATGAGGGGCATTTGTAGTTTCGCAAGATCGTGAATATGCCAAAAAGTAATTTTGGCAGGAGGACCATATAAGCCCCTTTGCCGATGAAGTTAGATTTACAGTGAGTGTCTTGTACTGTCAGCCACTCTCTTCTTAAGAAATAGTTCCAGATTTAGAGGTCTAGAAGTCATGCCTCATTAAGGGGGATCGCGGGTGAGAATTGGATCAATTTTGCATCAAATTTTCGATTTTTCGTTTTTGTCAAATTTGAACTTTGTAACATCCTTAGAAAATGCTGAGAGAGGTCAAGAATGCAAAAAACATCTCTAAGAAGGTGTAAATCGCTCCTAAAAATGACAAGATTTGGTAGATTTTGACGTTCGTTTTCTCAGGTATTTTTTTTGTCTAGTCTGGTTCACAAGAATCTCAAAATCTCAGCAACAAATGGTCATATACCCATCAAATTTGACATGCTAGTAGACATATGTGTATTGCAGGTACCTGGCTAGTGTAAATACATATATTTTGTGTCAGATCTGAGAAAGAAAAAAATTTAAAGGCAGTATTCTTAATATTGAAAGAATGAAAATTGTTATTATCTTCCAAGGCCTGCAGATCAGGTAATTTCACTTTCAGGAGTAAATAAAGTAGCCAGGTACCTGTGAAATATACATAACTAATAATAAAGTTTGAAATAGGGCACCTAAAAGCAGCACTTTTAGAAATTTTGAGATTTTTCTGTGGCTTACATAAATTCAATATGGCCGCCGTTACCATGGCAACAAGTAATAAAATTTTTTAAAAAATCTTTATGTTTAGTCATATCTGACCTTACTGTAAAGTTTCAGTCTTCTAGATTAAGAAATAACGAAATTGAAAATTTCATCCTCGATCCCCCTTAAAGTACAAAACACCAGTATCATAAAATGAAGTCTCATTTTCATTTTATTCTTTTTTCTTACTATGAAGGCTTTGTGGATATGTGTGTGGAGCATATCCCATCCCCGGTGGACAATGCCAAGAAGAAGATAGAGCACATTTACACAGGACCACTGGACTCAGAGCTGGCGGAGGAAATGATTCTTTGTGAAGCAGAGGTAGGATTGTAGTCTTCTGTTCAAACACTTGCTGCAGCTTGCAGTACAGCAAACCTCCACTTGAAATTGGAGACTTGTGATCATTATTATGAAGTACAAACTTTGCAAACTGTTGAAAGTTTTTATTGTTTTCTTTGCATCATAGCAGTCACCTGGTCATCATTGTTTAAGATATTGAAATCATCATAAGTTATTAATGATTAATAACATAAGACAGTACACCATATGTTCTTTCTTCTTTTTGATACCTAAAACAGCTGTTGAAAATTTCACCAGGGTCCTCTCATGATCCACACAACAAAACTGTACCCAACTGAGGATGGCACGAGTTTCCATGTATTTGGCAGAGTGATGAGTGGAACGCTATATTCTAACCAAGAAATTCGCATCCTGGGAGAAAACTATACTTTGCAGGATGAGGAAGACTCACGCCTTGGGCAGGTTGGAAGATTGTGGATTGCTGAGGCTAGGTAAGACCAATTACTGTTAATTAGTGTTATGAGACCTTATCTTGTCTTACAGAATCCATTTCAGCCCGTAGAATTGATACTGAATGTAACTGCTAATTAGTGAGGGACAGGTGATGACTGTATTATCTTGTAGTATAATCTTGTATTCACTCTGTGATGTGATCAGCAAATGCCAACATATTGTTATATTAAACAAATAAGCCCTGTATTTGACCTAATCATATTGGGATGTTATACTGTGAGAAATGTTTTAACTTTGAAATTGCAATGGTAATAACTAGAGACAGGGATATTCACTGTAGTTTTGTTATGGTAACTGTGCTGTAGACATTATGAAACATTCCATATCACCGAACGCAACCCTTACCTATAAAAAAAGGATGTTTCCTTAAATGAATATAATCTCACCACAGCCAGAAAATTATAGCCATTCATCTTAATGCCTCAATGTTTACTTTAATCATTGTTTCCCTCAACACCAGATACAAGATTGAAGTTAATAGAGTGTCATGTGGGAACTGGATTCTCATTGAGGGTGTGGACCAGCCCATTGTGAAAACATCCACCATCATTGATGTGTCTGGACATGAAGAGGTACATAAACACAGAGATGTTTTCAGCTCAAGGCAGCTCCAAACTGTAGCCTTAAGGTTTCACTTCATAACATTTTCGGGTTTTCCTGTTGTTACTTGCAATACTTTATCATTAGTAATCTTACATAACACACTTCCATATATTGAGCTGATGATGTTAATAACATCATCAGCTCAATATATGCAAGTGTGTAGATTTGGTGTTGGTTGTTGTTTGGGCTGAAGCGAGAGTGCCTAATACACAACATGACTTGCATGTTTTCTCTCTGTTATTTGTTGTGAATCACGCATTGTTGCATTCTGAGTTAAAAATTATGTGGCTGAGGTACCACTGCACAAAGATTGATTTTATGCAGTGAAATGATCAAGCTCTCTGTATTTACGCTTGCTAGGCTGTGTTGTTAAACATATATATTGTGCATTTAAATGCTTTCACAGCATTTTTTCTGTACTGGTCATTTGTGCTTATCACACTTGACACAGCAACTTGCTAGAATTGGGGAAAGAATTGCATATAAAAATACTAATTGTCTCAGATCCATTTGATTCTCTCACTGTGCATAGAGGAAAGATATAAGATTTTTTTAAAGAATTATACGCTAAGTTCTTTATCTTTTCAGGTGTTCATTTTCCGTCCCTTGAAATTCAATACAGCATCTGTAATCAAGATAGCTGTTGAGCCTGTGAATCCATCAGAGTTACCAAAGATGTTGGATGGACTGCGTAAAGTGAACAAAAGCTACCCTCTGCTCACCACCAAGGTAGAGTCATCATATCTAAACACTAGAAATGTGGCATTTCCTGTGACTAGGAAAAGAAAATAAGCTTCTTTTGTTGATTATATAAGAAGCTGTGGAAAAGCTCATACCTGCATCATCTTTATGCCTCATGCCTACAATGGGGTTCACACAGTTTCATATTTCATGTGTATTTCAGCTGGAACAATAACTAATGCACCATTTTGCATGTTGGCATACAGTCTTTCATGTCAAATCCAAAAAGAGCTGCGTCTGAATTGCACTTCAAAGCATTCCAGTTTTAGCAGATGAAATTTGAATAAACGGGAACTGTGCCAATTCTCCCCCATTATTCAACAAATCTGCCTGGTTTTGACTTTCAGTTCGGACTCTGTGCCTAGTGGCACAATTCTGCTCAACCTCGGCTTCAAATAAGACCCCATACAGTCTGTTTGCATTATGGCTATGGCTTTCAAATTGTGGCATTGTTCTTAGAATTCAGAATCTTGCAACATATATATGCTTTTAGCAATATTAGATTCACCGGTGCCTATAACATATTTCCTTTAAAAAAATACATATTTGCTAGCAGTATCAGCTGTGAACATTGTTTAAGGTAGACATGTCTGCATAAGAACTTTTTTTTGTGTGTTTTAGCTGTGAACATGTTGAGTATCTAATCTTTCTCTTGAATGATCAGTAGTGAACTTAAAAGATTTATATTAACATGATGAATAATTTTGTCTCCTATGCAGGTAGAAGAATCAGGAGAGCACATAGTACTTGGTACAGGTGAACTGTATTTGGACTGTGTTATGCACGATCTGCGCAAGATGTATTCTGAAATTGGTAAGATTTGTTTACTCTCAAAATTTTCATTTATCGGCAAGTTAAAGTGAGTCTGTTGCTTTAAAATATTTCAGCCTAGTGTTAACCATATTGGAAGTGTACTAATCTGGTCCATCTTAGGTTCACTAACATGACAAATCTTCTGATGTGACTTGTAAAACTTTGTAAACTGTGTGCAGCAGAATGGCTGAGAATGGAACTTGATTGCATATTTTACTTTCTTACCTTTGTCTGAAGTTTAAGGGCCAAAAGATTCATCTTAATTTCCCCTACTATCTTTACTTTAATGTAGTGTTTGAGATTTGATACTGTTATGTTTCTTGCTTCGTGTCAGAACAGTTCTAGAATTCTTATTATCGTGTATTGCGGGAGAAAATCAATGGAATAATCTTTTTTTTTTTTTAGCTAGCATCTATTGTCGATCTATACATAAATTGTTTAGTCATCATAACTCCAAAAGTCCGGGGATTCCATTGTAGATTTCTTTCATCTTGCAGATATCAAAGTTGCTGACCCAGTTGTGGCTTTCTGTGAGACAGTTGTGGAAACCTCTTCACTGAAATGTTTTGCAGAGACGCCAAACAAAAAGTGAGTGCTGGGGCACTGATGCATTTATGAAGCAAAGGATTTCATTATATTCTCAAAGGCATTTCTTATTTTGTGGACTTTTCCCATGGGAGTGCTGTTATACTTACAAATTTTACAATAAAAGTGACTGCTATCTCGGCTTCTTAGATTTCATCTTCCAGCCTCTAAGTAAGTTCATTACTGATATGCATGGTTATAGCTGCAAAAGTCATTCAGTTGACTCCACTGAAATTCTTTAGCTGAACTAAAACATTTATCAGATATAGATAACTGTATTTTCTACAATAATAAAAGTTTCTGGTTAATTGTAACTCCTCATGATGAGAACTTTTTCCATGACCCTGTTCGTTGTTGTTGAGCTTGGTCAGTTCTACTGTTGCTAAATGCATATCTTCAGTGCTCTATTCCTAATTACAGTAATATGACTAGTTAATTTAGCCAAGATGAATATTTGTGTTTACTGAGTGAATGTGACTTCTCACTTAAAGAGTGACAGAACCAAAGGGAGCAAGCAGCGCATATCTTTTTTTGAAAATTCCTCACAGAGATAATACTATATTTCTTAAGGAACAAGCTGACCATGATTGCGGAACCTCTGGAAAAGGGATTGGCTGAGGACATTGAGAATGAAGTAGTAAAGATCACATGGCCTCGCAAAAAACTGGGTGAATTTTTCCAGACAAAGTACGATTGGGATTTGCTGGCAGCTCGTTCTATTTGGGCATTTGGACCTGATGCTACTGGACCAAATATTCTTGTTGATGATACCCTGCCCTCTGAGGTAAGATTTGTGAAAGAGAATGAGACCAACAGCAAGCCACATGGTCTTGAACTTTGCATACCCAGAAAAATATGGAAAGTCGTTATAATGCTCCAGTTGGAGGTCCATATTTTCTGTGGTAAATTCTATTCACAAACATCTTGAAATTATGGACATGGCTCTTGAAATTTAAGTCATGAAATTCAACTGTATATTGTTTGTATTTATCATCTATGCATTTCCATCACATGTAACTTACTAACTCCCACTTATTGATATCAATTATCTCATTGTTAAAAACAGAAATTGTTCTGCAAGAAAATTTTCCACAATTCAGAGACTTGTAAGTTTAGACACTTCCATATTATTGAGAAGAAACGTTTTTGTGTTAAATAGGCTAGTGTCAAGAAAATGTTGAGTCGATTTTTTTTTTTTCGCTGGTCCACTGTTTAGTTCCATTCTTACTGTCCTATAGGTTGACAAGAATTTGCTGGTGACAGTGAAAGATAGCATTGTCCAAGGATTTCAGTGGGCTACAAGAGAAGGGCCTTTATGTGATGAACGTGAGTCAGTGATCTGTTTGTGAAGTTCTTCATTCTCTGCCTCTTGTTTTTGGGATGCTAGATGGTTTGTCTCTGCCGTCATGAATGATGGTGTATCTCAAGAATGATCATGTGAATACTATAGATTTAAAAGTTGGCTAAAGTGAAGGGAAATAAGAAGCCCCATTAATATTCTTATATTTTTAGACTTCTCTGTCTACAGTGAAATTCTCCTTGAACTGCACATAAGTCTGTTGTACCATGAAATTCGTTTTAACCATTGCCTATTGTTGTCATTTTTTCAGCTTAATTGATGAAAGATTATGATTTGATTTGACCTGCAAGTGATAAAAACAAGATTTTTACCATATGTAAAGGATGTGGATATCATGCACTTCACATAGGAGAGAAGGGTATAAGATGAAAAGGAACTTAGTAGTGGTTTGCTGAATTCCTAACATGAGGAGTGGTTTATATGATGTTCTGATTCTTCCACAGCCATCAGAAACGTAAAGTTCAAAATCCTAGATGCAACCATAGCTCAGGAGCCCATTCACAGAGGAGGAGGGCAGATCATTCCAACTGCAAGAAGAGTGGCTTACTCAGCTTTTCTCATGGTGAGCTATTTTTTTCACTCTGTCTTGGTGCAGAGCAGTGAAATTTCATTTACATCTGCTAAGTACATTATATCATAGATGAAAATGTTTCCAGTATTTGAATGCAGCCTGCAGAAAGGAGGCACGAGCAGAGCAGCAGCGTAGTGGAAAATGCGGGGGTATTTTAAGGTGTTTGTTGGAAGAAAGGGAAGGGTGGATCATCCTCTTTTACCCTGGATAATTCTGTTGTCAAGACTATCTTTGAGAAATCTAACAGACTAAGATTGAATCATGTGATAATGATTTAAAGTGATCTGCAGACGTTTTAAGTAGCAGCAAAGCCGAATGTTGGTTTTTAAGTTTATGTTGGTTTTGCCATTTTCTTCTTTCTGTGTATATTTTTCAAAAGGATTTGTTTCCTAATAAGATGGAAATAGTGACTATGACTGATACATAGTTATTTCATATATCTATGCAGGCCACACCTAGAATGATGGAGCCATACCTCTTTGTTCAAGTTATGGCCCCAGCTGACTGTGTGTCTGCAGTCTACACTGTACTAGCCAAGCGAAGGTAAGTTTCACACATCTCTGTAATTCTTAACCCCTTGACTGCTCTTTTAACGTATGCTGTACGTCATGAAATCTGTGGCAGTCCAGTGCGCTGTTGACGTACACCATACGTCATGCTAAATCACTGTTTTGTTTCACCTATATGTGGACACAATCACACTTTTGAACAATGAGATTTAGTTCCTCTGAAAGCCAGTTGTTTCTGTTCTTAGGGAATGATGACACGAGGGGGAAATGCTTGTAGCAGCGAAGGGGTTGAGGAGGGGGTACGCAAATAATTTTGAGAAGGATAAAGTTTGGGTAGTGTAATGGAATGTTTATTAAATTATAATATGAATTGAAAAGCAAATCATTTGACTTTTGTGTTTCAGCTCCATGATTGTTTAATCACCGCTTGAATTTATCCATACAAGAGAGCCAGAAATATCTGTAGTTATGGCATGGGATGCAGAGTCCGTTCTTTCCATGCCAGTTTTTCTTAGTGCCATAGCTGAGTATTCATCTCTCTCCAACAAAACCACAACTTTCCTGCTGCCCCTTCCTGCTTCTTCAGTTTTCTCAACACTATTTCCTCCCATCAGTACACCTGTCATTTTCCTGCTGTTATCACTTCCTCTCTCAAAACTGTCAGCAGACCTACTTAAAAGTTAATAAGAAATCGTTCAGCTGCCTGGAAATACTCAGTGGCTCAGCAATATCATTGCCTACTTTTTAGTGACCATGTGTGAATATGTTCAAATCACTTTATAGAAGACAAATGTGTCTATTTCAGATTTTTTTGTGTTCAGTATATTCTCTCACTGTTTCTTAAAATTGCTATCAACAGAGGTCATGTAACTCAAGATGCTCCAGTCCCAGGCTCTCCTCTGTACACCATCAAGGCATTTTTACCAGCCATTGACTCGTTTGGCTTTGAAACAGATCTGAGGACCCATACTCAAGGCCAAGCATTTTGTCTCTCAGTTTTCCACCATTGGCAGGTAAGGCATCAGTATTTACCTGCCCTGCTGCATAAACATTATCAATGGGCATCAGTATTTACCTGCCCTGCTGCATAAACATTATCAATGAGAAAGGGTGATGAAGACCAGTAAAGTCACATCATAGTTATGTGTTAAAGGGACTAGTGTCTATTTATCAAAAATAAAGTGAATGTGCAAGATAATCCTGGTGCTTTTATTTTGTATTAGATTGGAATTATTTTTGGCTGAAGATGGTTGCTTTGCAAGTTCTTTGAATTTGTGCTGAGATGCTCCTGGTTAATTTCCATATGAGATAAAAAATTTATATTTTATGATTTGACCTAGAAATTATAACTGGAGGGAAATCAATGATGATGATGATGAAACTTTGTAAGGCATTTATTTATTTGTTTCGGTTTATGCTATCTTTATTAAACAGTTTGTAACTGTTATCTAGCCTGGCGTTCCAGAAGGATTAATTATGGTGAGGTCAGCTGTCGTGAACTTTGTGAGGAGAAACTAACCCCACTGACTACCATTATCATATCACATAGCTGCTGTAAGAACCATTCATTTTCTCACGTTATTTTCTACAGATTGTGCCAGGAGATCCTCTTGATAAGTCTTTGCACATTCGCCCATTGGAAGCCCAGCCTGCTAATTACCTGGCCAGAGAGTTCATGATCAAGACACGCAGAAGAAAGGTATGTAATTTTTAAGCTCATATTATGATATTGATCTTGGTGCACAAATTTAATTTTTTGTCGTGCAGGGTTGCCCTTGTAAAAGTTTTGTAAAGCTGAAAGTAATACCTTATTTTAAAATTCAGAGAGCTGAAACACTAATGGTCAAAATTTCTTGTTTGGTCAGCTAGTTATTATTTCAAGCTGACTTTGTATAATTGGTGCCTCAAATGAATCTCATTTTGCTATTTAGAGACATGTGTAATACCCTGCCTTGGGTAATATGGGTCTGAAGCATAAGTGAAACCTGGGATGTGTCGTTGCTCCTGGAGATGATGAAAGAAAATTCTAGGCAAAACTATATTCACCTTTGCATGAACCCTGTTGGTAATGTATGATGTTGGATTTCATCCAAAGCATCATACAGTTTTACCATTTTGACCGGACCTCAGACATAACTCAGGAGGCTCTTTAAAGCTTTCACTTTTTTTGACAATTGTGATGGATCAGTAAACCCAGTAAAGCTAACAAAGAAATTATGTCAATTTTGTCCCCTCTCTAAATTTGAACCAGGTTACACTTGTAAGTTTGCTACGCAAACAAGTTCACATCATTCTGAGATGGTTTTTATTGTAATCTTCAGGGCCTGAGTGAGGATGTGAGTATCAACAAATTCTTTGACGACCCCATGTTGTTAGAATTGGCCAAACAGGATGTGATGTTGAACTATCCCATGTGAAGAGGGCAACTGCAGCATTGATGTGTTTGTGTTCATAATTTTATTGATTGCATGTCATGTCAAGAATGAAAAGTTGGCTATTGTAAATGGCTTAGTTATAGAGGATGAGATGAAAGATTTTTATCATTCCTGATGACTTTGTTGTATGTAAGAAAGATGTTGATACGGTTATGAAGTGCCTGCTTGGAGACATAGGTAGCAGTTTAGTGTATGTAGTCTTTCTAAAAAATTATGCAGGGATGCCACTGTTCCGAGAATTCTCGGAAATCCGAGAATATCGGCAGCTCTGAGAACGCCATCCGAGGTCCTTCCGAGAACCCGTGACGACTCTGGGAAGAAGTAAATTCCTGAGATCCGAATTTTTATAGGAAGTTTCGGTACGGCCGCCGTGCGGATAGATCAGCATTCATAATAGACATAGGCGTTTCAGTACTGCCGACATATGGCTAGACAGATTAAAGTCAATGAAAGGTCACTTCTGGCCTCAGTAAACGCGTTTCGTAAATTTCGAACTGTCGTGGAAGCGGTTATTTTGGTTTTGAAAACTCGTTTGCAGCATGGAAACCACACGAGGCACACAAATTCAGCGTTACGCTTTCCAATGCACGCTTTCTTTTGTGGAAATTGCCTTGTAGGCCTAGTCTAGCTTCGGCAGCACTAGAACTGGCTAATAGCCTGTCGCTCTTGCTCGCTTTCCTGGGGCGGTTTGTTGGTAAGGCTGGTCTACTTCGCAGAACACATAAATCTACGTTGATTTGCAGAGATAGTCTGAATTCTATTTATTGAAAAGCAAGAAATCTAAGCAGCAAAATCTTTTAAGGACATCCTAGTAGTATCTAGGGGATTTCCAAATAAAGCTTTCACTTATCAAGTTACAACCCAAGCACTTCGAGAAACAAGATTATGAAGCAGCCTGTCTTAGCCGTTGTGTTTACAATCAATTTCTGATATTGACAAGGAACATGTTTGAATGACTAATTAGAAGAATGAAACTATGTGATGAGTTTCATTCAAACAGCCTTATCAGCTGCATGTTCCATGCTTTCGATTTATCTACTCTATAATAATGTAGTAAATTTATGCGTCTTCATTTTTTTAAAGAGATAGCTTTATTTCTTTATTGTCTAAGATAGGTTTATTTAGGGATCAAACATGATTTGGCTCTTTGAAAGTAGAAGTTTCAGATTAGAGACACCAAGTNTTTATGCGTCTTCATGTTTTAAAGAGATAGCTTTATTTCTTTATTGTCTAAGATAGGTTTATTTAGGGATCAAACATGATTTGGCTCTTTGAAAGTAGAAGTTTCAGATTAGAGACACCAAGTCCACATGATTTTCCACGAAGCCAAAAAAGTTTCAGAGAATTTTACGAAAAGTGAGTGGCATCCCTGATTATGGACATGACTTGGGAAAGGGGATGCCATATTTATGATCTCAATTATGACTTTAACAGCAGGGCTTATAGACTTCTTTAAATCTCTAGAATTTCTTAATTATTGTTTTCTGACATAGTCTTCAGAAATCTCCAAAAATGTTTTCAGTTTCTTTTTGTCTTGAAATATGGCAAATAGAATTACGTCCATACCTCCAGGTGTTTGTTTGAAACTTTGAATTGTCAGAGGAAGAAAAGAAGCACATTTTGCCCCTTGTGAACTAATATCTTTCAACCTCTCTTTGCTAGAGAGATACTGGCTTATTGATGACATGTATTTCTCCTCACAGAAATAATGAATAGAGCTTTTGAATTGAATTTATCTGCAGTATCAGTGGGTTCAAGCACTTAATGATGCATTGAATGTTAGCTGTGTAAACAGAAATTCTAAATTTTCATTCATCCAGTAATCTCCAGAGAACTGAATATTCTGATTTTCAGTGAGTAGTGTGGTAATGCAAGAGCAAAGGAGACTTGTACACGCAGCCACTTACACACATTTTTATTTATAACTATGAATCTCACTGAATCACATACATCGTGATGTATACAAACAGGATGATACATAGATATCAGTGACTTTTCTTGGGGAGTCACTGTAGTCTGCAATACCTCATCAGTGCTAGAAATTTTAATTTTGATTTTCAGGCAGAGTGTAGTGGATGATTACAGAACATAACATGTGAATAGTTACCATCTTGTTGTCTTACAATTCTCAGTTTGTATGTTATTATGCACATTAAATCATCGGTGTTATGTGTTCTTTGCAAATGTTCTGTACTTTTTATGTAAATTCATTAAATTTGATATTGAACCTGCTGTATGTTATTCAGTGAATTTAAAGTGTTGCAGATTTGTCTTTGTGTATCATACAACTTCAAACTTTACATATTCTGTTTCTAAGAAGCCTTGAGCACATGGGTTTATGTAAGGAATGCTTCATCGAATCTGTTAAGGTGTGCTTCATCAGTTTTATTGGTTATGGACATTTCCTTAGCCAGGCTGATAACCTACATTCTCCAGTGGGAAATATAGTGAACATTCGAAGCACATGAAAAACTAAACCAGTGAAATGACAGTAAACATAGCTCGCAGTTCAGCATATCAATCTGCACTTTAAATCAGAATTTGTCCATCCTCGAATAGGCAAGTTATGTTTATGGCATTCAGTGACATACATGATTCGCTGAAGACGCATCTCATGGCGTTCTTAAATTATCTCATCAGTCATAGTGGCACATTGCCAGTTATTTAATAAATAAACTCCCCATTGAGTCTCACAATGAAACTTTAAAGAACACGATCATGATGATGACAATGCACAAAATGCTTGACTAGTGTGTCTTGTTAAACTCAGCAAATGGACCACAAGAAATCGCTGGACTTTTGGACATATAAGAGTTTACCTTCCGGCTTTTCCCTTTGTAAAACAATAATTATGCGTAAGTCTAAGTCTTGAAGTCGGATTAGGTGGAAGTTGTATATGACCGGCAGTATTCTTCTGGTTGCCGAGTAGCTGCTATTGATTTTGAGTTTACAATGTAAATATGCATTTTATTTCCATCACTATTGCAATAATTTCATGACATATTGTGAGAGGAATCAAGACAGAATAAATATAATGAATACTGGAGCCGTGAGAGTAAGGCCATTTTGTCTGCAGTGGCTGCACTGAAGTTTAGACCAACTTGGAGTCAGCACGGCCCCCCCCCCCTTTTCATCATTCTCTTATCAGGTCTTTGACACCTATTATTTTTCTTCTTTTGGCCCTATTAACATTTTGCATTATTCTAAATATACCACTGTGATTTGGGGAAATTTCTTCCATGGAGGTTAAAGTACTTCTTTTGCCCGATCCAAAATTTTTCACAAATGTCTTTTGAAAAAGATCCCCTCAACTTCTGATTTGGTCCCCAAATTTTCATTTGGCTGGTTTTGACCGCGTGCAAATACATAGGTCTACACATTTTATTTTTAATCTAGAAGGCTCAAATTGTACCTGAAACTTTAAAATTGGATGCTTTATTTAGATCACAGGTCATTTTACACATTTTTACACCCTAACACTGGCTGGTAGGGCCCCAAAAAAGGGGATTTTATATATTAGCGGATTAATTGGGTTGTACACAATCAGTGATGGGCCCTTCTAATAGGTATCACAAACCTTAACAGTCATCCCACTGCTTGCAGTGGAAAAAAAAAGCATAAATCAGTATAACATCTATAATTTGCCCCAATGCCAATATCAGGAGGCCTGTCTTGAAACCCTCTTTCTTCGTTCCAAGTTTGAAACTGGACTCATGATGCCACACACTTAGGATCTGCATGCTGACATTTTGATAAGCTTCTTGTGTATCAAAAGACATATCACATCTACTCTATTAGATACACCAACTGCACCCTCCAGTTATTTCTGTCGATATCTGCCATTTTTTAAAAATTTTATCGTTAACTTCAGTCCTTCACAGGGACCAAAACTGGATCCAGTCACAGGCAGCCATTACAGGTGGTCTCTCATCCCGGAAGTGATCTGTGGAGGTCACACAAAATTGTGTAATACTGAGTTTTTTTCTAAGCGATTATCATTTTCAGAGTTAGGGAAGGGGAGTCATAGTTTGGATCAGCCGATAGTCTGATTTAATATACAGTAACTGACTGACATTATTGGTATAATATCCTTCTTGGCTTATGATTTTTTAAAAATCTAATATACGAGTACAAGTCGCAAATACATGTTTGTCTATTGTGAGTTTGGTTGATTTCCCCACATTTCCCGGGCATCGCAAGGATACTTTGACTCGTAATTTTTTTTTTTTAACTAAAGTTAGTTCATTTGACAATTCTGAATTATTTCTGTCGTCTAAAAGGCTGGATAGTGAACTTGGAGAATCAGTCTCTTTTTAAACAGGGTCGAATGGAAAATTGCACGATTTCCCCTAACAAATCATTATTAAGCGGACACTGCTTTCGAAATCACAGTTATCTCGTATATTCCAGGGACACTCAAGGGCATGGGCGTTCACTTTCATAGACTGTGAACACCATGAGTAAGTGAAACTCTAGAGGCAGTAGAGGCATTGCTGTGTTTTGTCAAGTCTTGCTGGGGTCAGTATAATGATTAGTACACCACATGGAGATGTTTATTCCAGCTTTATAGATTTTTATTGATCCTGGTTAGGCCTATTCTAATCTTTTCAACATTCGAAAACGTTGGAGCACTACATGTACAGTGTCTGAGTACATAAACCCTGGCTATGCTGTCAAATTGACACTGTGATAGAACTTTTAAAAATGGTCGCTGTATGGATCCACCAGCTCATTTCTCATCAAAGATATCGAATTTCTCCATGACATTACATGGGGTAAACAAGGAAACACGACCCATGAGGATAACGAATTTTATCCCCAGCATTCACGCCAGTCAGATACTGGTTGAGTTTTTAAAGTTACGACGGTGCCTTAGTGAATAGCAGTGTTAGTGACCTGATATCTCTTTTTACTTCGATCTAGTGTAACCGGGTGGAAAGGTAATTATAGTATAGTATTCGTTCTCTGCCATAACAATCATGACTGGCATAGCCTTAAATTATCTTACGTGAATAGCCTTGAATGAGTTCCAATTCTATTGTGCATGTTATATGCACTCCTGAACTAGGACGTATAACTAAGATCTAAAACTAATGCACCTAAACTGTGTGTCTCATATCGATTGTCGGTGCATGTGGTCGCACGATTGTAAACAGGTTATTATGGGGGGCCAATTTATTTAGTGGCGTAATATGAAGAGACAATGGTCCTCTCATTATATCCTTGATATTTGCGTCTTCTTTGAAATGCTCACCCCAGAACAAACTACCTTACAAAAAAAAAAAAAATCATGCAACTGCACAAATTTTCTCTTTCACGCGTCTCGTCCCCAAGTTAGTCCTGGGGAAGTATCGATACCAAGTAATCCATTATTTTAGCAGATAACAGCGCGCTGGAATTTTACAGGCAATGCAGCAATATTATGCTTAAGAAGTTGAACACAATTTTATTCATGTTACATTTTGAAGCTCTAATAATATCAAGCTTTACAGTCTTCGCAGACAGGCAACATTCACCGGATGATGTCCTTTAAGATGTAGAAATCTAATATTGCTTATACCTACGGAGCTACTCAGACTAGGCTGTTTACACATAGAGAAAGGATTAGGGAACTATAACTTTAAAAAATGAGAGGCAAAGAGACGCCTTAGATCGATGCAGGTTTAACATGCACATTCATTCATTCAATTTTAGAATGGTGTCTAAATAAAGGTCGGAGTGAGTATTTTTGTTATCGACTATTACTTATAAACTCGGACATCGGTATCGAATATCTCTGTGCCGCTCATTACCAACCTCCTTCAAACACATTACATGGTGAACCGAGTTCTGCTTACAATTGGTGCATCAGAGCCTGTTTGGGGTTTAAGAACAAATGAAGGGCTTCATGGCAAAACGCATTATACACCATTCGGGGGTTGTGGCAAAACAGACCAGATTCAAAGCATATTTTTATGTGAAAGGCGAACTTTAAATCTTAAATAATACAGATCAAATGTCCTTCTATGAAATGGAAATATACATGTATACTAAATACTCCTACTGCTACATGAAGTATGTAGAATAAGCTAAAAATTCATATTGGTGGATAACGCGTTTTGCCATGAAACCTTCAAATTTAGATAGCGTGATCGATTTCCAAAGCTGATCATTCAATTAAAAACGGCATGCGGTTATATGAGCCTCCTATGTGAACAGGCTGTCGTAGATTTTTTTTTTTCGTGTTATTCTCTCATAAACTCAAGAAGCTCTGACAATCCAGACCAAGGCTGTAACCCCCCCCCCCCCNCCCCCCCCTTGTTCAGCCCCCGCTATCTGGCAAAACCAGCGCTGAGGGCTCCCTACCCTTGCGTCTCATCTCCTCTCTTCTCTTCATCTCGTGTTCTCTTCCTTTCTTTTTACCCTCACTTGTCGTATCACAGGAGCTGGCGGGGTGCTATTTACGGCCTTGATGTTGGCACACCGTTATACACCAGATACAGTTTGCACGTTTCAACCACCCAGCAAAGTATGTTATTAGAGCAGCGGCTATACAAATCAAATTACAAATAACAAAAAAAACAACAACCGGAGGCTGTGTTTTGACATTCTGGTTTATTTATGGATAAGGGAATTGCCAGAAGAGCTTAAACAAAATAAAAATGATGATGGTGCTTCCTTTTTACTCTAGTCTACCTGTACACATAGACATTATAACTGTATTTTCATTTTTGAGATTTTGTGTGTCATGCCCAACTTCACATTTAGTCAGACACTGTTTACTCCTGGGGGCAGGTTTTTAATCAGCGATTTCTGTCTTTCTCTTCTTTTCACACGTGCTGTTAACTTGTCTACAGTGATAACACAGCCAAGCAAGGGTAGTCTCAAGCAACAAACACAAAATTCCCGCTCCAACTCCACCCGCAGTTACATAAATGAGTGGCAAAATCCTTGACAAAGATACTGCCTTTTTGGACTCAATTTTTACAGTCTTAAAACGAGGAGATTGGGGCACATACTTCTCTATCAAATGTTTCAGTATGCCTACTTCCTCCAAGAGGTTCATGAGGTTGTCGAGTTCCTCTTTATAAAAAACATCTTTTGGCAAACTTATGTAATCCTTATCGCCCACCTCACTTAACGCGTAACTACGGATACTTGAGTAGTCCATGTCAAGAAGTAAGGGTATCTCTTCAAGCTTGACGTAACTAATGAGTGCATAACCTCCCGTCAGAACCCTCATTATCTGTTCTGTCTGGTTAGAGCTGAAAGTATATTGGTCAGTTCTGTTAAACTCCAGCATGCGAGCCCAGACTTCCTTCAAAGTCGGGTCATCTGATGTTTTAATGAGGGTTACAAAGGCAGTTGAGGAGCCGGGAGCACCAAACCGATAGTACGGGGTGTTAAGCAATCGCTTGATGCTGTCGAGTTTCAGTTCAGGCTCTTTAACCGTGAAACTAGTAACGAGGTATGCACTGTAGGCACAGCTGAAGATGACCCAGAATACGCCCCATGATGCCCTCAAGATGCGACCTGTCTGTCCAGCGTAAGCAGAGTGATCGTGAAAACAAATATGCCGCGGAAAGGACCCAAGCCTCCTGTGGGAAGATAAGGAAAACTATTTTTTTCTCTTTTTTCAAACTTTGCGTCCAGTTTAACATAAGCGTCACATTTAGAGTAATTTAGACAGAAGAGACAAAGAGGCCAGTAACAGACACAAACAATAACAATAAGAGTTACTTTAGAGATCTCAGACAGTATCCGGTTTTAAATCTTACCCTGTGTTGTCCGATGGCGACAATGAATAATTTATTTTTAAACTTGTGCAGGATTGTTAGCCCGCAGGGAAGTTGCCTTCAGCACTATGGGATTGTCGAAACTTGAGAACAGAAAGAAAGCCATCGATTATCTGAACACACCAACCATATCAAGTTCGCCCAACTACATTATGTACAGACTCCCGATGACTGATGATCATCTGGACATGACTATTATGGACATCGTTGTACCTGAGTTCTATTCGATACTCATACTTCCGCTCCTTGCCATAGCCATCTTGGGAGTTGTTNTATCAGTCCAAACTTAAACACTGCCTTTACTTAAACAATTTGCAGTGCAAATTAAATTTCTGAACATTTTTTTTTTCTGCGACAGATAGTAAGCAAGAAGGTACGAATATGATCAGTAATGAATGCTTCATACCAACAAGACCCGTGGCGGTGCCATTTTCATCGACATTCCCATACTCAGGGCCATCATGAGGCGTGACTAGTGAATAGGTAAACCCCAAAGTCGAGGCCATCACATTCAAGAGATCTATCGCCAAACCCACATAGTGGCTGCTGTTCCCATCTCCAACGGTGTCTGTCCAGCGAATTTGGTTATCTAGTATTCCAACAGGAACGTGTAGGCCTTTCAAGACAGACTTTCTCGCAGCCCTAAAGTCTCCGAAGACGAGGCTGATGTTATCCATTGACCATGGACTTCTAGACCAGCACTGAATGCTGCCTTCAAAGCCATGCCATCTGAAGTTTTCAGGAAGTGTCGCGTAATTCTCTGTAGAGCTGAAAGTATACCCTCTGGATTTTCGTGATAATGTAACACCATTGTTACACAACTCCACTAGAGTGAAGAAATCAACGCAAATATCCTCGGCGTTCATCTTTGTGAGGCAACCAGAACTGACCAAAATCCACTCCGTTAGATGGAGCAAGTGAGTCCACTTAAAATTCCTGTAAGAACACACATATTTCAGAATCGTTTGTACCCGTGATGTGTCATCGTAAAATAACACAATAGTGCGGTGGTTCCTATGGCGGGGATTTTCGAAGACACTCTGCACTACGTGACGGACATCATCATCGGAGAAGTCAGGATTTATAGCCACATAAAGAAACACTGAGTCTGATTGTGATTTTGCTATAATGCTGTCGAATTCCATGGCCAGACGCCAAGAACTGTGTTGGAACAGAATAACAGATGTGTTCGTTAATCCAGATGCATATTTAGAAAGACGATGCTTTGTCTGAAGCAGGAATAAATTTGTAGAACTCTGAACTAGTAACTGCCGAGACCGCTGCGAGAGGTTTTCTTTCTCAGACATCAAATGTAAATTATGAAAAATGTCATAATGAGCTGAAGTAGCTGGATGAAAAAAGTACAAGAGTACCAGCGGAATATGATAGACAACCACGTCTTGTGGGTTAAGACAGAAAAGCATTTTCCTTGTCGATATCTCTTGTACCTAGTTCACATATGTTTAAAAAAAAAATTGTTTCATCTGTGAGCAGGTCAGCGAAACGCCGTGAGAACCAAACCAAGAAAATGTGAACTGTCCCGCCTCGATTCTGTACCCAGGGGCCCACGTACCAGCGGCTGAATTCCTTTCCACTGCAGGCATCCTGAAATTCTGTTGGTTCACATGTATGATTCTCCATGCTAGTATGTACTGGCTAATATAGTAACAATAGGTACCAATTATTTTAGAATGATCATATATTGAAATCGATGATTGAACTCTTACTGAGTACTTCCTGGCTATTTTTTTTTTTTTGTGTTTTGTTTTTTGAAAGTTCGAATGATTGTTCGAATGGACATGATAGATTAATATAGGTCGATAAATGGTAGGTAAAATTATGCCAGAGACGTAACCCGTAGCCTATCGCCAAACATTAACAAACCAGCTTGCGATATTAAAAGCCGGAGTTCAAAATAATCCAACAAGTGCAAGGGAACGGAATATGGTAAGTATGTTATCTGTGCACTATTGTGAAAATTTAATTTTCCAAAGTGTCAGTGTACATTATATGTGGTGTTGCTTCTTCTCTAATATTTGCCACAGAGTAAGAGAGAGAGAGAGAGAGAGAGAGAGAGAGAGAGTTTTTGCATGTTCCCACAAGCGTATCTCGGTTAAAGTAATAGGTTTAGTTACTTTGTCACCGATTTGTAAGATCTTTGTATCTTTGCGAAACAGTCTGCCTTCAGTTGGAGAAGTCTGTTCACACTGTGGCGTGGCTTTATCGAGTACAGGCAGGCTTGCCATCACTCATCACACGATATATTTCATCCAATCATACATGTGAGCCAACGCCGCTCTGTCAGAATAATATTCACCTTGGGGAACAGTGGCGGCACGTTCACATCGTTTTTGGTAAGGCTAAAATGGATGATTCTTTTCAGAATCTTTGGGAGACAAAAATGGGTCCTTTCTTGCAATAAACCCATGTAATCTATGCATGTGAGATCAGCAACATGTTACACAGTTTAATTAATCTTCAATTTTCTAAAATCTTCAAACATCACCTAAGTCATATTTCATCTATGAACCATTTACAAGCATTGTCAATACGATTCTGTCAACGTTAGCTAGTTTTCTTTGCCGATAATATGAGAGCCTATACATTGTCTCACAGATTCAGCACTCCCATATCCTCAATGCAATGCATCCAAATGCAATGTAAGGAGAGAAACGTTTGAAGAAAAAAAAGTGGCCAATAATCTGAGAGAAAAATTTCTTTAGCCCTGTTCTGACGGTGTTTTGTTGTTTCTTTTCACGCAAGATCTTTTCAGTCCACGATTCCGAGTTTTTTTCTCTTTCTTTCGGCGACGAGAGGTTGGTGGTCTAGGCGTAATAGGGTTGCCAGATTTGGCGCTTTTGGAGCCAAATACCACATTCTATATTTTTTAAAAAACCGTTGACTCTCACCCCAAAAGAGGAAAAAAAAAAGGATATAAATGTTAGATTACCAAAAATATCATCCTCGCTACGCCCCTGGATAAATCTGTCATTGTGACCTTCCTGTCTCCGCCCCGAAAGGCGGGACTCAGCCCCACTCGCCCTAAATCATAAAATGACGTATCACCAATGCTGGAGAAAGAATGAAGCGGAGCTAACCCTCAATCAATAAAGTGCAATCAATAGATTCATTTTCGGTGGTTCGACTGTAAAAGTTTAAATCTAAAATAAGTGTACATTGTCACAGGCTGTGGGAAAACAAAGAAAAAGGGTCCTTTATGTCCAGAGGGCAAAACGTGTAATTGTAAAAACTATCAAATCAACAAGGGGAAAAAAAAAAGAGCCAAACAATGCTTTCGTATCATACCATAACGTGTGGTGACCTATTAGATCACATAATGATCTTTATTTCTTTTATGTAATGTTGAATACAACCTTTTGTCTCAACACGAACAATACAGAAAGAGGATCTGAAAAGGGGCATCGTTCTTAAATATAACAGCTCCATTGATGATTTCATTACTGTTTGGTCCGCTCACAGAGGTGGATTCAAGCATAATGTTGATTTGTTTACAAGACTAGGCTACATGCTCGCTCAGGATGTATGCGCAAGCACCGAAGGCAGGAGAGTAACCTAAGTCCATGGGCCATTTACACGCATTGTCAATACGATTTTGTCAACCTTATCTATTTTTCTTCACCGATAATATGAGAGCCTTTTTACATTGTCTCGGGGGGAGGGGGGCGGAAGTTTTTTTAAAAAATTCGCCTCTGTTCATTAGGCAGGCTTGGGTCAGAGGCCTATCCCATGTCTGTCCTAACAATAACAATCGAAAACTCGCGCCTGAATAAGGACATAATGTACATGAGGTTTCACCACCCTTCCAGTCCTGATATTCAGGGGTGTCTCGTTAATCTAGCTAGTTTATAGTTTACACCCCTATCCTCTCTTCTGATCAGATAGGCTATATCCTTACGGTCACGGACGGAATACTTCATAGAAATTGGAACATTTCGAAAAACCTACCTGGTTTATAGTTTATACCCCTATCCTCCATTAGAACATTACGGAAAGCGCTTGTTATCGAGGCCCTAAGCCCAGCCCACATAAAGGGAGCCAACTCTTGTTTCTTCGGAAAATGCTTGGTTGTGTCCACTCTGACAGGCAAGTGGATCTTATTCTTGGTGGTCTCGGGCGTTATGCTCTCATGCAGTTCCCAGCTTTCTTGGCTTTCTTCCGATCATGTGCAGTGGCGGATTTAATTCCACGGGATTCTAGGCACGTGAAAGGTGCGGTATACCACACGAATCATAACACGGCGATGCTAGGGGCAAACACTACCAATAGCAATTTTAGCAAGACAAAGCAACGCTCATCTAGCTCCTTTCCAATCTTTCTCCCTTTTCTTATCCTCCAGCACGCCCCNACCCTGGGCACGTGCTCATCATGCTCATGCCTAAATCCGCCACCGGTTATGAGAACCAATGCAAAATATTTTATACCCTTCCCGCAGTAACCAGGTACATGTACAGTTTATGAATAGAGGAAGTGGTGCCAACAGCAATTTGACTGTACCATTCATATCCAGACAGGTAGAGGGGAGAGGTTATTTACCAGCTCAGTTACCTTAAAACTATTTGATGATATGTGATAATAAACGAGAACAATCGGGTGACAGGGTGGGAGAGGGACATTAGCAATAGACAAGAACAACTGGTGATACGGGCTGCAGAAGGACAATAGAAACGGACAAAAAACCACCTGGGTGATTCGTGCGGAGGAAGGATAAATGCGTGGATCATCAAACGTTTTTCTTCAGGGCACTTTATGAACGTTTTTGTTTGTTTGATTTAATTAAACAAACAAGAAAACAAACAAGCAACGAAAAAAAAAAGATAAAAGGAGAGAAACTGAAGAAAAAAACCCAAAGAAAAATCAAAAGTAACAAGAAAAGAAAAGAACATGAACAGAAACACAAAACAAGAGAAGACAATAAAACAATACATGACACAACACGACACAAAACATAAAAGCCATGCTAAGAGGCCATCACCGGCGTCCGCAGTCTGCATAGCCAAACTTCTCCAGTAAACTTCTGAGCGTCGCCTCATTGGTGTAATACAAGGTTGAAACGGAGCACTACGTAAAGGGAGTCAAATAGGATAAATGGGGAAGTGCTCAAGAAGACATATGCAGAGAGAAAATGAAAGAAGGAAAGAAAGTCATGTGATGGGACTCGAACCCGCGACCTCTGCGTCTGCACCCATCGCCTCGCCGTCAGTTTGGAATCAGGTAGACGTCTATAACTTGAAAATGTAGGGCCCACAGCAATAATTCGAGGGGTGCCTGCGCAAAGGCCTTATCTCTCTTATATAATTCATATANTCTTTCCTTCTTCCATTTTCTCTCTGCATATGTCTTCTTGAGCACTTCCCCCTTTATCCTATTTGACTGCCCTTGCCTCGCCTCATTGTTTAAACCTCTCCCGATGAAAACGTAGCTGGAACCTCAGGCTCCAGTAATCTAATAAGGGTCACATATTTTTGCAAGTCTTGGTCTAATCTCTGACCACAAATAGTGCTTCTGTAATTTAATCTGGACTCGTCAGGGTAGCGACAAATGCATTAGGACAGGAGATTGGCTGTTGACAGAGAGTGAAAATTAGTCGAAAAATATATGCCACTGCTTTCAAACTCCAACCGAGTAGACCTGCATAAATTTGCACGTGTGTGACCAGAAGAACAGACCATGTCCCATTTTGTTTTTCCTTACCGGAGGAGTGTTCAGTAGCCGTGGCGTTTTAAGACGCCTGATGGCGGTGAGTTCAGTAGCCGAGGCGAAGTGAAGGCGGCAGGCGCGGAGCCACATGGCGAAGCGAGTCAGCCAACCGAGGTGCCTTCTTCGTTAGGCAACCAAAATGGCGGTTCCTGTGGGCTTCAAAACACAGCGGGGTTTTTGCTTTAACGCTCTCCTTACTGATACGTGCTCCTTATCTTTAATTATCTAGAGAAATTTTCTCTAGTTTAGGAAGCAGACTGGGAAATATAGTAGTAGAACATTAATTTCAGGATCTCAGAATACCAAAAAAATTTAATGTTTGTACCCATCCAATATAATAATGGAGATTCCAATGTATGGATTAGACTGAGTTATAAGATTATTAGTGGATGAAAAGAGTACTTGTTCTCCATTTACATACGAAATGACAAGGTAAACTTAACATTGAAAAACAACAAGAAATGTACAGCTGACTTACCGACTGTACTGCTTGTCTTGGGGAAAAAATTGATCTCTTTGTCTTGGTCTTCAATCAACAACCAACGGATGAAATAAAATGCTGCCTCTAACAAGTAACAACTGACTGCAAAGCTCTGAGCCTCTCCCATTTATACGGTAGACAAAGGCTTGGCAAGTAAGAATCACGCCTGTAGTGATTTAACATTAATATGTTGAGCTGAAAGAAGTCGGTGGTAAGCGTCGTTTGTTCCCTCAAATCCACCCGAAACATGCCATTTCGCACCTAAATGATAGATGAGGACTCGCGGGCGAATACACTCCTTATTTCCCCTGTTGTTCCTAATTTACGTGATTATCCCCCTTGTGGCAGGAATTTCACACTTCTTTGTTGACATAGTTGCGCGCCCCTTTTCTTGCCTTGCATAGACGAGGCACTCTGTTCAAAATCAAGGCGCAATAAATCCAGAGCGTCGCGAAGGCGGTAGCGTTAAAACGCCGCGGTTTCTCAACACGCCTCGGGTGTACGTGTCCAACCAGGCTGACCTACATGAGATTGCGCGTGCGTGACTAGAAGAACAGACCATGTCCCGCTTTGAATTTCCTACAGGTATACTGTTCCATAGATAGAAGGAAAAGAAAAATGAACGTAAACAGATCGCACACTTCATGGGCCTTGCATGTCGACACGAGCGAATATTCTTTCAGTAATCAAGCCGTGCCATGTGTCTATTCTGTTCTGAGCCCTGCAACACTGCAACCTATCAAGCAAGATCGCTGAATTCTTGCTGTAGGGGATTGATCCTTGCAAGGGTGTAGCTTGGGTTTTTTTTTTTTTTGGCTATCTAGCACTTACATCCAACCAGCTGTCTGAACCCGTCAGTGGCTAACTTGGATAAAGATTCGGCATAAGATAAAGTCGAACTACTTTGGTATTGGATATACACGGTTATCAACCTTTGTGCATACATTAGAGACTATATGAGGGACTATATACAGTTTTCGGATCGTTCTTTAACAGGTGTTCATTGTTCCAATTCCGCTGGAGCCAAAAAAAAAAAAAGAGTCAAAGAGCCAGTCAATTATTTGGGAGTCAATAGCTTTTAAACAAAAAAAAATCTGGTATTTGGCTACGAAGAGCCAAGTCTGGCAGCCCTGAGAAAAATCCAGAACCTGTCACGGAAAAGGTCTTGCCGCTCTTGCGCAAACAGACAATAATAATAGTCACTACAGCGAGTAATCTAAATTCTCCTCAGATTACTTGCCATTTTTTTTTCTCTCGTGACACAGCCTTAGATATACAGTATACTGTGCACATGGAAGCGCTGAATCTGGGAGACAATAATTATGACATGGGCCATCAGATTATCGGCGAGTAAAACTAGCTAGCCACCACAAAGTCGTCTTGTCGATGCTTGTAAATGGCTTGTAGGTGAAAGAATATAAGTGTGATGTTGGAAAATTTTACAAAACACTTCAGATTAGTTATATTGTCTTGAATAAACGCGACAATATATCGGTAATCTCAGCTTCATAGATTACATAGACCCTACCTCCCCCCTTTTTTTTTCTCCTTCCCTCNGTGCTGTGAACGTTTTTCATGGACCAAAAGAAAAAAAAAACCCTGGAGATCCGCAAAACAGTCTTAGATCGATATGTCTGAATAATTAAAGCGATTTTGTAGACTCATTATCCGCCCACTTTTCAGGGCATCCTTTTTTTTTTTAATCGTATTTCAAAATACACGGTCAGGCTTTTGAGCTGAGCTGCTCCTTTCCCAACCCACGGTATGCAAACTGTGTCAGCTATTGCAGTCTTTTCCCATTTTCCTGGACTGTAGCCCCTCATCTACGTCCTTAACAAATGTTTGAAGCTCAGCGAAAGCAGAATAGACCGACGGAAATAGATCTATCTAAAAAACATGCGCATCGCAGCATTGTTCCATCTTCAACAGTGCGAACTAATGGGTACAATTAATTCCTCATCACACTAAAATGTGTCTGCTCTTCGTGACCTTTAATTTATTTGTCCGAGCTGGAATATGAAAGAGACGCAAGGCCTTCTGTTCAATAACTCAATAAATCGAAGATGAAATCCGGCGGCCATTGCTAACCCCTCACAAATACAGACAATCCTGTACTAGAAAGGCAGATTCCACTATACCAGACATGTTCAGTTTAAACGGATATGTTGGTAATGGGGTCACTGTACTAAATAGAGTTGGATGATATTCACTAATTCAGTACCACTCTATCCCAACACAGCCATGACAAAAAAAAAAGTTATTTAGAGAAAGTAAGAATAAAAGAAGATAAACTGACGTTAATTACTGTGTAGTTTCGTGACAGTTATGTAAATCGCATATGAATAGACTAGTGGAGATACAGATAATGGGCTGGATGACACTCAATAATATCCTCATTTATATCATACATATAATTTTGTGTGATGCAAAAAAAAGTGTGGAGACTGCGGACGGGTGAAAAATCAGTGTGTAAAAAGTGAAAACAGATCCCGTCATAGAAATCAATCAAACAGTTTAATCAAATATATACTAAAAATCTTATAATATAAGCCCCAAGCTTTCTACCAAAAGGTCTTCTTCAGGGGGTGTGATGATTAAGAAGACCCCACAATGGGAAACTATGATTATTACTCAGTTTGTAAAAGTACATAATGAAACTCTGCCTCTCTTGTGGAGGCAGAATCTGAATCCTACCCTGATTGCCCTGACCCCAACATATTCTTTTTCGTCTCGAATATTTGATTACATGATTCTTGATTACATCGAAGAGTTGCCACAAATTCAGTAAAGAATAACAACTGGACGTTATATCTCTTCAAAATCAGTTACTATGAATCATTATGACACAACATATTATCCGATGACGGGCGAGGATGAATCTTCATTTCTTGCCTTGATGGACTAGTGATGGAAAGGGAGAGGCCGTTACAACCAAGATCTCTCTTTATTCACATCCTGCTTTAAATCTGCACTGATAAAGAGAAATGGGAGAAAACGGTGGAGACAGAAAGACTGAATGAGCGAAACTGGCTAGATCGTCATAAATATATATATACAAAAAAAAAAAAGGAAGGAAAAAAAAAAAGCCCAGATGTAGGGCCAAGTTGTAGCAGAAGGTGTATACAGACGATCGCTGATTGGTAGGTTTGTCCCCTCCAAAAAATTGCAGTCGCAAATTACTGCTAATTTCAGCGTTTTTTAGGGCTTTGCTGAAATTTTGCAAATTTTCGCAGATTTAGGCATTTTTCGCAAATTTGGTGCAAAGTTTGCGAATGTTGGTCAAACAATACATATTTTTATGAAACAGTCGCAATTTTACATCAGTTGGAACACACAACATGTGTTTCATTTCTTCAGCTTTGCAACAGTGCCGTAGTAAAAAATGCAATATAGTGATAAATATGGCGAACTGACGAGGCTATTTTTGCAAAATTTTTGCAAATGTGGTGCAAATTTCACCACTTTAGGTACGTAAAGTTTGCAATTCTTCATGCAAATTTTTTGGGGTTGAAGTGCAGTTTTCTGTCGGGACAGGCAGTGCTGTGGTCACGACCTGTGTCGTTGGCTAACGTCAGGGGTCATTACGTGCTGCTCCGCGCACGGTTTATTGATGATAGAATCAATGATACAATTCTGGCTTACGGTCTTAAGCCGGCCACACACGTATCAGTTCGGACGTACGTCCGGGACGTACGTCCCGAACGTACGTCCCGGACGTACGACCAGCGAGTCTGAGGTGGCCACACATTATCAGTTCGGACGTACGTCTAGGACGTACGTCCGAACTGATAGTGTGTGGCCCGCTTTAGCAGAATTTACGGAAGCCCGTTGCCACGATAAATCTTGGTGAGCAAATATTAATCTCTAACAACCAGCAGTGACTCAACAAGGTCCTTTGAAGATAGAGATAGGCGCATAAGTCACATCTGGTTGTCCGCTGACTAAATGTTGTAGAACATGAAGACATTCCGTCACACTCTTTCCAAGCTTACCAAAGTGATTTTTTTTTTGTGTGTGTGGATATTTGAGTTATTTATATTACTATGATCTTCCATAATCTTTTTTTTCCTATTAAAACAAATTTAGAAGTTTGACTAGTTATCATATCCCATTTTTACAAGCTAAACCACATCTGTCTCATTGTTTTGCTTTGAGGAATAGGTTGAGAGCGCACAGTTTCTCAGAGACCTCAAAAACTGACTTAGGCAAATGTAAAATGAGCGGGACGATTCATGTCAACATCTTAGTAGAACAAGATGAGCAGGGCAGTCTGCCATTCACAGTCTTAGCTCTAGTAAGAAGAAAAAAAAAACTTGCTGACGTATCCTGTCAGCCATTTTGTCTGTAAGTGGAAAAAGATGGAAACTCTGAGATTAGGACTCCAGATAAATTCACTTTACAGTAATTCAACTTCTAGAATGCCATGCTTTATGTCATCACAGCTAGAAAAGATTTAAGGCTCTGCTACCAATTCTTGCATTGTTGACACAAAGGGCAGACTGAAAGATTCCGCGTACTTAATAACAGCTTATGGGCAGGTGTAGGTAATTTTGGACGAAACATACTGAAAATGTATTACCTCTGTAATTTCCCAGTAGAAAGAAAGCCCAGTATTTCATGTGTATTTCGAGGAAAACAGAATGAAAATACTTCTTTTAATATCTGTGTGATATATGATTAAGTAAGATGAGACTCTTTTCTTTACATGGTTTAAAACAAGGATGCATTTAATTTAGTACCATGTTGCATTTTATAAGGAATGGCTTCGTTATAGAGCATCTGGAAAATGGATTAAGAATTAAAATAGTCACACAGCGCCTGCCTTTCCATTTGCTAACAATATTTTATTCATTATGGCAATGCCATTCCCCCAAAACAGTTTAAGCGGGCCCTGGGTAGTATGATTGAAAGAGGACCAAAATATAAAGCCATATTAACCACCTATTGTTTCGCTCTCCACAGAGAGAGAGAGAGAAAGAAAGAGAGAGAGAGAGAGAGAGAGAGAGAGAGAGAGAGAGAGAGAGAGAGAGAGAGAGGGAGAGAGAGAGAGANGAGAGAGAGAGAGAGAGAGAGAGAGAGAGAGAGTGTGTTTTGGAGGCGGTGGGGGTGAGAGAGGGGTGAAAAGAGAAAGAAGGGTGAATTAGGAAATTCAAATGAAGAAGGTATATATGTATTGAGAAAATGTGAGCAACTCATTAATTCCGAGTGAACAATTGAAAACCGTGACAGAACAGTGAGATTTGGAGCGACAGAGGAAGAGTGCATGACGTTTTTGAATTGTTTTGTTATTTGTAGTGTACACTGTTTTACATGTTCTGTAAATACGTTGGAATTGGCCGCGGTGCATATAATAAACACTGAATCTGAATCCTGTCTTGAGCCTCATGTGGTAAGTCAGATGACACCGGAAAACACCACATCTGTCCTGACCGGGTTAGCATCCCACCAGCCGTCAATAAAAGCTCCTAGACCTCTACAAAAACAAAATGCTTCCAAGACCCCTGACCCATGTCTGTCCAAAGTCCAATGAATAGAGGCAAATAAAATTTAAAAAAAAAATCATTTAGAAAAAAAATTCATCGAATGGGAGGACGGAAGAAAAAAAAAATGCATCCACGGGCGACTTCCCGCATACAACTCACGCACACGTTAGACTGACTCAGAAAGGGATCAAGCGACCGTGGAAGGCCTCTATCAGCCGGGATGAATTTCCATAGACAGCTCTGGTGTGCAGCACAGAATCGATGTATTCTCTGATATGCAACGAGCTATTTATTGACGGTAGGATCACTTCTGCCTCAGCGATTAAAATCAGGGCATTAACTCGAACTTGTTGTGAATAAAACAACATATATTATTTACATCCATATTTTGTTGTTTTAATTTCAGTTGACAGTGAAAAATGATGTAGAGCCCTGCGTTATGGTGCATAGCCGTCCACTTAAGCGTTCATCGTCTGTATGGGGCATTGCACACCGATGGTGATGAATTTATGGCAGTATGTGACCATGTGTGTATATATGTGTGTGTGTATGTGTGCTTAGGTGTGTGTGTGTGTGTGTGTGTGTGTAAAACGATATATTTTTCTGTTAACCTTTTGTTTATACACCTTGATGCAGCAAAGTTAACACGTGTCCCTGGATGACAAAT
>JAWQUT010000228.1:1013768-1048368 GCA_033807755.1 Ellobium chinense
CCCCCAAAAAAAAATGTCAAGAAATGACATGCTGGGGTCAGGGTATTATGTCAGTGTTATGCAAGTAATCTTTAAATTTTCAGGCAATTTCCTTCTGTTAAAGTGAACCAAGTTTATCAATATAAAAATTTGAAATGCTGAAATATTAAATGTTGAAAGCATGAAACCGTATTTTTTTTNGTGTGGGAAGACACACCCGATATGAAATGTTAGTTTGACAATTCAGTTCAATTCAATATATTTGGGAACTACCCCTTTAAACAGAGGAGCAGCCGATTCGGAGGGGCGGGGGCATCACTTGACATTTTTTAAACAATTGTTTATTTGTAATTAATATGGTTGTAAATTATATATTTGTTCATATTTATAGTAAAGCTCAAACCACTCTATTTCGTCAAGTCTGTTTAATCTGTTTCACGTTATCATCTGCAAGCCTTTGCTTTTAGAGGCACAAATTTACGAAATACGAATCCCTACTCCACTAATACGCAACGAAATGAAGTTCAGTTTAAAAAGTGCGACAACGTCAGTGAAGTTTATTTTCCTCTCGGAAGAGAGAGAGAGAGGGAGGGAATATGGTTTTGAAAGAAAGAAAGGAAAGAAGGAGGGCTGGAAGAACGAAAGAAAGAAAAAATGTTTACAATTTCCTAGCTTTAAGTTGGTACTGTCCTGTATCGTCACTGGTCGGAAGTTTCCCCTTTACGAAAAGCCGCTTCCCTATGTAGGGAGAAATCGCCTTCGTAAGTTATTGGAAACAATCGTGGAATTTATGATGTGGTAGGTAAAATGCCAGTTTTTCTTCTTTTTAACAGTGAAATTATACGATTTTTCCCCCACTAAACTTGCTTCAAAATCGTGCGTAGGCTAAAGTAGGGAAAAAAAATCACTCTCGCTTAAGAAGAAAAGGATATGACCAGAGTGACAGCACAAGTACCATCAGGGACATGTTGCTCTTCTCATCGGCATTTGGTGAGTGGAAGTGCTGAAACATGCGTTACAATCATTTATTAATGACTTCATCATTAACATGCGATGCGGGAAAAGGGAGAGCAATCCTTGGAAAAGTCAGTGATTTTATCGGTGGTAAATAAAGTAGGGTTTGCGATTGCCAGATCTGGTGCTTTCGGAGCCTAATATAATATTTTTGGCTCTTTTTGAAAAACCTTGGCTCAGTGAGTATTTGGCTTCGGCTTTTTTTTTTTGTTTTTGCTTTAACGGACTTTAGGTAAAAATTGATTAATTTCATGTATAAAAAAGTTCATAAAATTGTCTGAATAAACGATTTCTATTAGCTGGGGGCCCAAGTCTGTAACGTAAGAATTCAAACTTTGTGATAATAACGACATTATCTGTGTAAAGCGATTGACTTTCTATCGCTTGCTCCACCATCTCAAATACTATTGGATTAAAACAAATATTATTTAAATGCCCGTGTAAGTAAACAAATTCTCCGCTTATTGTCTACTGTATTTTACGTAATCGGGCTTCTGTGACAGTTGGTCCGTTGAACACGAATCAAAGAATGATGCCCAAAACTGTTCCTTTTTTTTTTTTAATTGGCTCAGATTCGGTTGGCGATACACATTTCTACTGGCTGTATATAAATAGGAAATCATATATAAATCAGATGCAAGTTTTAACAACAAAACAATAAAAAAAAAAGAGGAAATAATAAATATCAGTAAATACAATAGTGTACCGTTATAATATAATATAATATAATATAATATAATTAATATAACACAATACAATACAATACAATACAATATAATATAATATAATATACATATAATATAATATAATATAATATAATGTATGAGGCATTGCATGTTTGCTGATTTTCATCTGGCTCTTGTATTGATGTAGAGGTTCACTGTGTATCGGACCTCAACAGTGGCTGGTCGTGCCCAAAACTGTTCCTATTTAACAGTCTTTTCTTGTCTTGTCCTGAGACAAGCAGAGGTGTTTTTGATAATCATCATAGCCACGTTAATCCAGGACGTAGACAATTCAAAGTAATATTCTTGTCCTGTGTCAAATCTGAACCAGTTTTTTTTCCTTTTCCTGCCATATTTTGCCTCTGTTTTGGCTCTTTTTCATGGGCGTTTAGGCTCCAGCTCGAATAAAAAAGTCTGGCAACACCGGCAGGCAAAGTAATAAACAAGAAAGTGAGGTTATGTCGGAATAATGGGATAGTATTCTCTGACATTGACACCTGTGCTGAAAACTATTTTCTTGGGTGAAAACTGTTGCTACTTTTACAGCAGTAAAGTTGAGGAAAGTGAACAATGAAATATGAGCTGATTTGGTTCATACTGCAGACCTGTAAAAACGTGTTCAGCCGCATTTATGAAATATCAAAAGTAACGTGTAGCATTCCATTTTGTCGATCTCTAATCACTCTCAGACAATTCGACCAGTTTTGTGAGACTGTATGTACTATGCCTGCATGCAGTATGGATGATATTAAAATCAGAAAAATGGCAGTGGATGAAGAAGTTGTTTCCAAACTTTAAAATTCAGACAGCATACAATGACAGGGACTCTAGCTTACGGTACAATAATGGAGGGTGGACAGACAGTGTAGGACAGTGAGCATGAAGGATAATCTAAGACAAACCGCACTCTTCGTTCGAAGATGAAGAAATGATGACTAATTAAAGCGACATCCCCAAGAATCACGACTGTAGCAAACTGATTGCTGAACGAATTTCATAAGACCAGACATGTCAGTAGACGCTGTCAATAAATCATCTGAAGCTGAGGACACCAATGATATGGTAGGCATTGTTCCTAAAATTCCCTACATCTGTGCCATTTACACGCTTGTTGCCCTGGGACTTGTAGGCAACACGATGCTCTTTGTTCTCATGCAACACTCCTGGTTCCGTAAGATGTCCTATTCTGTATATCTACGTTGCCTCGCGGTCAGCGACACAATCTTCCTGCTATGTAATTGCACTGAAGACATACTACACCATCAGTTTGATCTGCTGAATCAGTTTATTGCTGCTGGCCTGTACGTCTGTGTGCCGTGGGGATATGTTAAAAACGTCTCCAGATACACGTCTCCGTGGCTGATCGTAGCTCTCACAGTGGACAGATACGTTGTCATTGTGATGCCACTGAAGCGTTCCATCTTCTGTTCCTTAAAGACAGCCACAGCGGTATGTGCCGGGATTTTCCTGTATGCCATGCTGGAGACAATCGTTACTGCGATCCACGAGTCAATTGTTGTCCTCAATAACGGGACGGAGAAATGCGAAGCTATAGGAGACTCCGTGTTTCAGATCTACGTCAACATCAGAGTTTTGCTGGAGTCGATCGTGCCTTGTTTTTTCATCCTGGTACTGAATATCCTCACGCTGCTGGCCATCAGGAGAAGTTACAAGTTTAGACAGGCTTTCTTTAACGCTGAGAACGAGAGCAGGCAACTAACTATTGAAAGAGCCACAGCCTCTCTCATTGCCGTGTCATTTTTGGCGTTCTGCACACTTGGACCGCAAGCCATACTAGAGGTAAGGTTGCGAGTATGGGCAATAATTTGTGTAACTGAAGGGTTTCATGACAAAACGCGTTATCCACCAATATGAATTTTTAGCTTATTCTACATACTTCATGTAGCAGTAGGAGAATTAAGTATACATGTATATTTCCATTCCATAGAAGGACAGTTGATCTACATTACTTAAGACTTAAATTTCGCCTTTCACATAAAATATGCTTTGAATCTGATCTGTTTTGCCACAACCCCCGAATGGTGTATAATGCGTTTTGCCATGAAGCCCTTCAAGTTGTTTATTAAGACAACACGCATTTATTTAAAGAGTGTGATATGGTGCGGATGTACCTGTTTTGAAAAATCAAGACTCCTACCGTGTACGATGGAGATCATTGATGTGAGGCAATAATCTGGTAACTCAAACCTATGTGAACGCACTAGATCAACTGTTACTTTGCAGGAACACTGGAATGCTCCGCTATTTCGATCTAATGTGTAGAAACTGTAAATCCGAAACTTCATTAATCTGAATGTGAAGTTGAGAGAGAGAGAGAGAGAGAGAAAGAGAGACAGACAGAAAGAGAGAGAGAGAAAGAGAGAGAGAGAGAGAGAGAGAGAGAGAGAGAGAAAGAGAGAGAGAGAGAGAGAGAGAGAGAGAGAGAGAAAGAGAGAGAGAGAGAAAGAGAAAGAGAGAGGAAGGGTAGAATGTGATATGCTATTTACAACAGATAGTTGTCTGAGCTCAATAAACTTATTGTTACTGTTATTGTTATTGATGGGATGTGCCTAGTCTGAGAAATTTGACTCGCAGCGTTATGATATGAATACAGCTTGTGAAGAAAGAAACTCAAGGAGGTAATAAGCAGATGGGAACGCATGCGCCACTGTTCATAACTTTACGTTTATCAAGTTAAATCCATACCCTAATCGCATCCTATAAGTTGCAACTATGGAGCATTTTGTGCTTTTGTTTGGTGCTAAGTCTACTATTGATCGCCAGCGAAAATGCTAAATTTGACAACAAAGAGGTAAAAACATGTCATTTATTGGTCTTGTTAATTCAGGAGTGTGGATAATTTGAGATTAAAAAGATTAAATTTGATGACGCACAGTTTTGACACCCCCTGAGCACTGTGGTGTTCTATCACATAAAAGCAACTTCCGTCTCTCAGCATTTCATTGTGCGGATATTACCCAAAGATAATTTTTTTTCATCGTAAGAAATAATTTTTTTTTTTTGCGCTAAAAAGGTTAAGCTTATCATTTTCTCTCCTGCTCTTTTCACATCATGGAGATTAAGTCTGGGTAAACGTGTTTGGGCAACAGTTCATCGATGTTTGAATCAATAATTTCAGGTGATTGAATATTTCTGGACAATACAGTATGATGAGCATGTGGCAGGACAGACAGCATTCAATGTTACCCACGTTCCTAAACCAAGCCAACTTCAGCTGGTTAACGACGTTTGGCCACTACTAAACTTAATCAGCTCAGTGAACTTCTGTCAAAACTTTTACATCATGGTGGCCATGGGACCACGATACAGGTAAGGGATGATATTGCTGAGATTGCTCTACTGAGAAACATGAAAGGAAGATGCTACATATATTGTGTTTGATTTGCACAATAATGCTAAAGACATATTTGATTTCTAGTGAAATTAATCTACATAAAATAACCGTGACTCGTTCTCCGAGTGATTCGCCTTGCACAATGTCCATTCGCATTATTAAACTTCATGTTACTCCACTAAGTCATGGTAAATGACCGTAAACGACAGCAACGAAAATAGCAGTCGCAACAATATTAGTGATACCACCGCTACCATCATCACCACAACATCATACCGGCACCACCACCACCACCACCACTACCAATAAATATTCTGCAAGTTTTGTCGGTTTCCTCAGAGAGTGATCACTGCCTGGAGATTGAAAATATGTTGTCATGCTTTTTTTCTGTTTAACCCTCAAAGACCCACTGTGCCATATTTGGCACATGAGCTTATGGTGTCTTCCTAACAACGATGTCTGGAAATGACTCCTCAAACAATAGCACATATCACTACATAACCATAAATAGTCTATGTAGACAGTATGAACTAATGAAAGTCAAGTTGGCGAGATCTTAACCATTTATTCAAAACATCTAAAAGAACCGGCTCTATCACTACGTTAACTATTCTACTCTTGGGACTTAAGGGGAATAAAAGGAAAGGTTTGTACGACAAAATCAAACAACTGTGCGTGACCAGTGTTCGGTATTCTCTGGCCAGGACGGAAGACAGGGCAGGACAACAGGAAGTTGGTGGTGAACAAAACATGACTACACTGCACTTCATCAAAGGTTCTGATGATTAAGTGGCTTGACGACTAAGCTGAACACCCTGAGATAGGTAGTGTTTAATTTGTGGCACCATATGACAGAAAACTGTGGGTATATATATTATATACTCTGAGGTTTCTATTGCCCATTTTTGCCTACAGCGCAAGCCGCTATCGATAGAAAGCATTTTGGTTGTTTTTTTTTGTGGGGCAGAGAGAGAGAGAGAGAGAGAGAGAGAGAGAGAGACAGACAGACAGACAGACAGACAGACAGACAGAGACAGAGACAGAGAGTAAGAATATACCTCACTGTAAGCACCTCTGTCAGGAGAAATTTGTAGCAAAAATTCTCTTGTTTTTACCTAGTCCATAGTTAATACTGTCTTCTTATACAATTAATCTTCCGCCATCCGGAGAGCTCTTTTGTCTTGTCATGCTTTGCAAAAAAAAAAAGGGCACACTGACGAGCCTATCATAGGCAGGTGCTACGGACTCGGGTGTTATCGACACCAAAACGATACGCAAAAGAGTTTAGGAGGAACATAAATATAAGTAAACCTCGTCGTCTTTTCAGTAGTTCTCCTCAGACCAGCCGGCATTTCTGGACTATCGTAAGAAGGGAAGGGGGCTGAGGGGGGGGGGGCGGCGGCAGTAAAACAAGTGGATGGAGCTTGTAGCAGTCAATCCCGAGTCCATCCATCCATCCATTCCATCCATCCACCCATCCATCCGTCCATCCATCAGTCTGTCTATCTGTCCGCTTGATCGTCTGTCCCTGTAGATCGCAGACAGGCTCGATAAACTAATGATTTTTAAATCAAAAATTCTTTTTCTCTGCTTTCTCAGGGCAGCACTACAATCGGTCTTGTGCAAGGGAGGTTGTTGTCGTGGCTTGCTCAAGTGTAGACATGAAAGCGGCCGGGAGACATGACTAGAATGGCTTACCGGATATCCATCACAACAGCAAAGGAAATTTTTCATGATACTGCACTTCGTCACTGAGAACAAACTGGATAAACAGGCGAAAAACAGCTTTTGTCATGACAGAAGAACCGCCTGACAACATAAATAAATATCCGGATAGCATGTCATGGGGAGCATGGAATAAAGTCAGTTAACTTGAACAGAACAAATACATCCCTTCACAACAGGTCACAAAGTTGAGTCTGTTGTTTCAAAGAAGGACACTAGACTACAGAATCGAGTGCCTATTACTGGTTCTGTGAGACTTTAGCCGGGTCACAAAAGACTTCTACCCTATTAAGCTAGATGTCTTTGCCTCAGGAAAAACTTCTGTAATGCAGCTACAGACAGACTGTAACATCTTATACCAGACATTGACTTGAATGCATGTCAGATACGTACGCACAATGTGCTGCTTTCTATTTGAGCATGTTTGGTAGATACGATAAAAAAATAAAGCTTCACTGACTAGCAGGATTCATACAAATATTCATATTGTGACCACAATATTCCAGTACGACGGACATTGAATAAGTCCTATAAATTTGAACAGAACAGATACACACTTATATAACACATCGCAAAGAAGGGTCTGTTATATCAAAGAAGGATTTGACACTAGACACTAGACAATCGAATGCCTTTTACTAGTTCTATGAGATTTTAGCTGGGCCAGAAGGAACACTTACCCTGTAACTAAAGATGTGTTTGCTTCAAGATAACTTCTCTCATGACACCTACAGACACATTCAAACATCTTATACCTCGATTGACTTGAATACGTGTCAGATATGTACATTGTGTTATTTGTACCTGTGCTACATTTTTGGAAGATATGATAAAACATAAATGCTTCACTGATTAGTAGAACTAACACAACTTTTCGTATTGTGGTGAAAATTTTCCAGTTCGTCAATGACAAGAGGACAATGACAGTGACAATGACAAAAAGATTTAATGCAGACTTTGAAAGAAGTATATGCATCACAAACATTGAAAATTATAACATGGTGGAGCATTAAACGTTCGAAGAATATAATAAATACAATACAGTAATAATTGTATGACATCTGTTGCTCGTCTGGTCGCCCCGGTAGAGCCTCCGTCTTCCCAATCGCCAGTTTAGAATTTTCGTCCCAGCTCCATTCCTCCCAGTCCTAAAGCCAGGTAGTTGCTAATGTGAAGATCCATGCTTCATGTAAATAGTCCTCACCAAGAACTCAGAAGTGTTAAAGGACAGTTGAGTCGTTTCACAGATCATGTTAAACCATAAGATACCCTACAGTTCGAATAAGGCAGTCTTTCAAGTGTCTGTCAACATGGAGTAACGTCTCTGCCTGCCTCAGACGACGGTTTCATTATGCAAAGTTCGAATGTTTAAACCTTCTGCGCACATGGTGGTCATAAGCTGACGTCAGAAACGTTCCAACCGCATGGCCAAGCTGTCTAGCCAGTGCTCTGCGGACGGATGACAACACGTTGGTACGAATCTTTTAATTCCACTGTAAGCAGCAGATGTTTCAAACAAAATCATTCTGAGGCAGTATAAATGTTAAATATTTTATCTGGCTTTCACGGGCGAATTTACCTTTTGAATTTGTATAACCAGAACCTGAACTAAAAGCTGCACAATCTATTGTCGGATAGAGGCTGCTGGAACGAGCCTCTACTCTTCGGACTAGGAAAACTAACTCTTGACGCAAGGGCCAGATCTCGAAAATTCGTGTCATTCTTATTGTGTCGTAAAACACACAAGCGCTATAACAGAATAATGGTTTTTCTTTGCGATATTAAGGCAGTGGACACTTTAGATAATTCTCAGGGGAAAAATATAGTACTGAAAAATGGAAAATTACATTAGACATGCGTGCCCACTTTTAACTGCTCAGCATGTTATTCGGACCCATGGATTTTAAACTGTTGGCGATCACCAAGAACACCTGATGCCCACATGTCCTCTGGTTGCGGTGCTTGTGGGAAATTCAATACTTACTGTAGTCAGGTTACGAATTAATGCTGCCGATGATCATTAAGTTCATGATTACGGTAGTAGCAAAATACTTTTGGGTTTCGCCGAAGCTGTCTCCCTCAGCTATTGCCTTTAAGCACTGATAAAATATAATGATAAAATAAATCGACCTCCATCGGTAGTCTGCTGTGGCTGTGCATAATAATTCAAGGCTAATGAAAAATTCACAAACAGATTATAAAATATAATATTACCTGTTAACAAAGCAAAATCTAGCTAATTAAATAAACAACAGCTAGGATTACTTATTGTCTCTGTGAATATGTAGCCAATGGACTGTGCATGGAACGATGAGGCGATAGTGGACTTGAATGAAATGTTCATTTTATAATAATGGAGCTTGGACCCAACGTTGTTCCCGCAAAGGCTTTTTTAATACGCAGCATAGAGGAATGATACCTGGCACACGTAAGTAAAATCTACCAAACCTGTACGTGGTCTAAATATTTTTTCCTGAAAACGTATATATTTTTCAGAAATTGAGTCATAATTATCATCTATCAATCAATGATTGCGAATACGACGTGACAATGTACTTCCGTCAAGTCCGTCATTTCCGTCTCAGACCGGAACTTCCATTCTCAGATCGCACGACATTTGGTGATCGTGACTTTCATTCTCAGATCGCGCATCATGCGGTGTGGTGAAGCTTTGTTCATTTGTGTTCCTCGTAAATCTATCTCAAATACTCTTATTTTTAGTCTAGCCTCCTTTCCTTTCCGTTCGTAGAACGGGGAACCTGCTAGTGTTTATAGTCAGTGACCAGCGAGAATCACTTCCCTGCAAACATCTCTGTCTGAAAAATATCACACACCTTACAACGTCCGATCAGTTTTATAGAAATGGGCCATCAGAAAAAAAGTTTCTAACAGTTCATTGTATATTGGCTACGTTGTCTTCCAAACAAAGTGCACTATTTCCATCATTTATTATTATTGACTGGAGAATATTATGGAGTTCCCAGTGCAGTCAATGAGTGATATGAGAATGGTTTACTGTGAAATACACGTTACTGACAGAAGAGAGCAGCATTTTGTTGAGATAGTAGGAGGTGTTAGAAACTATAGAAACTCACAAACCTGATATGACCCGCTCGCGAAGAGCATTACAATCGAGAATCTGACACGTCTTACTTGTCAACGATGTCTGTAGATAATATCAGCCACATCGAAGACAGCCAAGACAGCCACAGTGCGTCGCCCATTGTTCCCAGAATTCCTTACATCTGCACGATTTACACTCTTTTAATTCTAGGACTGGTTGGAAACACTTTAGTCTTTATTCTCATGCAACACGCATGGTTCCGGCAGATGTCCTATTCTGTGTATCTACGCTGCCTAGCTGTCAGCGATACTCTTTATTTGCTAATTAATTGCACTGAGGACATACTACAGCATCAGTTTGGTGTGTTGAATCGGTTCCTTACTGCTGGCCTGTACGTCTGTGTGCCGTGGGATTATGTTAAAAACGTCTCCAGATACACGTCTCCGTGGCTGATCATAGCCCTCACAGCGGACAGGTGCGTTGCCGTTGTGATGCCACTGAAGCGTTCCATCTACTGTTCCCTGAAGACGGCTAGAGCAGTGTCTGCTGGGATTATCCTGTATGCCATGCTGGAGACAGTGGTTATCGCCATTCATGAGACCATATTCGTGCATCATAATGAAACAAAGCAGTGCGAACCTCTGGGAAACTCCGTGTTCAACAACTATGTGTACGTTAGGATCCTTTTGCTCGAGTCGACCTTGCCATGTTTTCTCATCCTAATTCTGAATATCAACACGATCGTGGCTATAAGAAGAAGCTATAAGGCCAGACAGGCTCTCTCTGACAGTGATAATAACAGCAGGAGTTCATCTGTTGAGAGAGTCACGGTCTCTCTCGTCGCCGTTTCTCTTATGGCCTTTTGTACGCTTGTGCCGAAGGCTACTGCAGAGGTAAGCTTAGACTGCTTAGACTTTATAGATGCATCAATTCGAAAACTATTTAGATGACCTATCTATACACTTAAGACACTCCTTTTGTAGATTTAGAACAGCTATTCACAAAATGCCAATAGAGACAGGAAGATGGAACAATGTACCTATATACGAGCGTACAAGCACTCTTTGTAATAATAACTCTGCTGTTGGAGATGAATTTCACGCCATATTCGACTGTTCAAAATTTAATCTGGAAAGGAAGAAGTACGTCGACAAAAATTTATCTCAAGACCTAATATGTTCAAAGCTAAATTACTCTTCACTAACCAGTCGGTACAATGTATTAAGTCACTGGCCATATACACTAAGAAAATACTAGATAAATATAAATGAGGATACTAGGTGGACATTATATATGCTTTATCAGAGTGCATCTTAATTATTACTTTGTCATCTGTCCTGTCATTTGTTAAAAACAGTAGTATGCCTTTATACCTGAAATGGTCTGGGCTTATTTACAAATAAACTTGTTAAACTTGTTAAAACTTGTTAACTTGTGTGCAAACTGAAAAAGCCCATGGGGTATCATTACCTCAAGCTTTAGAGCAATACCATTCTGAGGTATCTCAACTGGCTTCAAGTCATAAAAGTTCTGTTTAAAAAGAAAAAAAAATGATATTGCTTGAGCTGGGAGTTGAAGAAAATATTCGTTACTGAAATGAAGTCTTCTTTAGACTGAATGACCAAATGAACGATCACTATGGAGCAAACTTCTACTTGATCAGTGGCCATATTCATAATCCTTACATTAGTTAACGCATTGCGTTAATTGCAGTGAACACTACTAATGTTTTGGGAGTTTCCCGTGGTTACCGCAGTGCGTTAACTAACGTAAGGATTATGCATACTGCCACAGGTGGGCGGGAGTACATGCAAAATACAGAAACCAGTGTCTGATCCTAATCACTGAGTCGACTGTTATACCTCCATGTGCGAGTAACTATCGCATTCAGTTTTCAACCCTAACAATTTATACATAATTTGTAAATTTACCGTTGCCATATAGATTTTCAGAAAATTGAGATTAAAGCTAAGGAGCAGTATTTTTGCTGGTAAAATAAGTTTGTAGATGTTCTCAAGTTGAAAACACATATAAATGTCAAGATATTGAACAGAAAAGTAAAATGCAATTTCCGAAAAAAAACCATCTGAATCGGACGGATGTAAGTTTAAAAGCCATGCAATGTCGTTCATCTGTCTTCTTGAAACTGGGCCTACAAACATCGATGATGCGACTGGTCGGGTCAAAAGTTTGCTGATATTAATAGACTTTTTACTGTTTTGAGCGTATCAATTTTAACAAAAATTAAGAATATATAATGTTATTCTTTTAAATCACTAAGTAAGTAGGCCTATCGAAAATTATCTCTGATATGCAAATATTCATCTCAATTTCGAACAATTTCGATGAGCGGGCTTATAATGACCTGCCCTCGTAAAACAGATGAACAGAAAAGTCTTGCGGACTACACATTATCGAGCAGCAACTGAGAATGAACTTTTTTATGGTATGTAACACATCATAATATTTTAAAGAACAACGCATTTGAAAGATGCTAATGGCGGTCTGTTTGTTTCACCCGGCCACTCATCCTTTTAAACGCGGAAAAACAGCATTTAAACCTCAATTTCATTAATAAAATTTACGTGGAATAAAATATAAACGAATAAACTATCTGATTCCGCAGAGATCTCAATTTGGTCCAGGATGTCGAAATTCGACTTTTGAAGGCGCTAGCTCAAAATTACCCATTGCGAGATCCGACGGGTCCCCATGCTGCCCCCCCCCCCCCCCCCCCCCNACACACACACACACATTGTGCATTGTGAAAACGCAAATGTTCTCTTATATTTGACATAAAAGTGCCCCACACCGCGAAAGAGATAACAGTCGTAGAAAGTAGTCAGATGTCAGATGTAAAGGCAACAAAGTGGATCAAACAATGATCAGATTCTTAAGTCAGTTTTGAAGTTCTGATCTTTTGACGACGCTTAGTTCAAGGTCAGTAGGTCTAAAAGTTTACGGGCATATACAGAGATCTGATGAAAATCATAAAAAGGCGTGTGTTATAGGTTTCTACAAATTTGCTTAATAATCTTTTCATTACTGATGTTTTTGAACGAGAGAAAAGTATGCGTTCAGGAACTCTTTAGCACATCAGATAAATACAAATAACACAGTTTATTGATGTCGTCAATAACAACAAAACAACAGCAAAAATGATTTCTCGACCATATGTTTTTGTACTTTTATTGTTTATGATGATGAACTATGTAATCTGTCGTGTTTGTTCCGCCATTTATTAAAAGTGATTTTGGTCGCCCATACACCGACAAAGACGGTCTAGGCATGGTTAAACCTGTAGTGAACAGGATGGCATCAGTTACTTCACACACGGGCGTGCTTCTTATATAACGGGATTTTTGCGTCCATTAATGCATCTAAACTTGTTAAACTTGTAGTGAACAGGATGGCATCAGTTACTTCATACACGGGCGTGCTTCTTATATAACGGGATTTTTGCGTTCATTAATGCATCTAAACTTGTTAAACTTGTTGTGAACGGGATGGCATCAGTTACTTCATACACAGGCGTGCTTCTTATATAACGGGATTTTTGCCTTCATTAATGCATCTAAACTTGTTAAACTTGTTGTGAACAGGATGGCATCAGTTACTTCATACACGGGCGTGCTTCTTATATAACGGGATTTTTGCGTTCATTAATGCATCTAAACTTGTTAAACTTGTTGTGAACGGGATGGCATCAGTTACTTCATACATGGCTGTGCTTTCTTACATAACGGGATTTTTGCCTTCATTAATGCATCTAGTGATATAGACATATATCTTAAAGATGACTGTATTTGATACAGTTTTATTCCTGTTTGAATTTTTTCCATTTCAGGTGATAGAACTTTTCTGGGCAAAGCAGTATGAAAGAGATTTGGCTGGACAGCTCTCTCTCAATGGTACCGAACTTTCTGAGCCAAGCAAACTTCAGCTTCTTCGCCGCACGTGGCCACTGCTTAACCTGATCAGCACAATGAATTTCTGTCAAAACTTTTACATCATGGTGGCAACTGGACCGCGATATAGGTGAGCGACTCCTCCTGTCACTCTAAAGTGGTTCTAAATATTCAATTTTAAAATCCCCAAATCTCTGTTTCTTACTCCTTATTCAAAGTTGATGTACACAAGAAGCTTCTAAAATAAAAAGCTTGGGCCGATGGCATTACAGGGGTATATATTTTAACGATTGAAAGTGCCAGTCTAGGCCCTAACATTTTCGATCTGAAAATCCTTTGTTTTTATCGAAACGGTCCGAAAACCGGAAGTGACGTCGTAGCCACTACGCCAGCTGCTCGCCATCAACCGACAACAATGGTCGACTGCATTGCGGTAAACTGTCGGCGGTCACCATTTCGGGTGCGCAAATCGTGGTATTTACCGTCGAGTTCCGCTAAACAGGCATCGAGAACACCACATGTTTTCTTTCACAAATAATCATATAAATGTTGATATTATAGAGGAACTAATATTAAGAATTTTTAAGTATTCAGATATATACTATTACAATCAAAAAGGCATGGGGTAACTCATGAATATTCAGATTATACATCAAAATTAGGTCCAACGTCTTGTGCAGAGTGCAGATCTGTAAAGAAGTTTACTAGACTATACATGAGAAATTTGAAAAGTAAAATTGTATCGAGGGCCAAAAAGGGTGTTTTCTGCCGAGGGCAAGCGATACTAGACTATGTCTAGGCCTAGTCTAGCACAAACGGCGTTCGATGCATAGGTGTTTGGTTTTTTTTATTTGGTGTGGGAAGGGTGGAGGCATAGTGGACACAGAAGCATGAAGAAATATGGAAAATATAGAACCTTATAACCCTTTCCACAAAGACACTTTTTTTTCTCTAATTCAATGTCAATCAAATCGTAAATAACAGCTATGTCGTGCCTGTTGGGAGGAACACTCAGTAAACATTCTGACATACCATAAAATGTTTAAATCACAGATTAAGAGTTATTGTAAATGCCTAATCCTTAAAAAAAAAATGAAAAACATGACACACTGTATTTATAAAAGCTGTGGGAGTTGGATATGACAACAATCCGACACAACGATAAATGTTATCACACAGATTAAGAGTTATCGTAAACTCTTAAAATGCCTATTCTTTAAAATAAAATTTAAATCGTTACACACCGTACTTGACAAAATCACTGAAACTTGGAAATGCCAACATCCTGACACACCGATAAAATGTTATCACACAGATTAAGAGTTATCGTAAACTGTTAAAATGCCCATTCCTTAAAATAAAATTTAAATTGTTACACCCCGTGTACAAAATCACTGAAACCTGGACATGGCAACATTCTGACACACCGATAAAATGTTTAGGTACAGATTAAGAGTTATCGTAAACTCTTAAAATGTCTAATCCTAGAAAAAGAACTTAAATCATAACACACCGTACTTTACAAAATCTGTGAAAGTTGGAAATGACAACATTCTGACACACCGATAAAATGTTATCACACAGATTAAGAGTTATCGTAAACTATTGAATTGCCTAATCCTTAATAATTTTTTTCAAATTGAAATATTTGAGGTGCATTATTTTTGCAAAATGTAAAGAATCCCATGAACTGTTTTGGAAGACACTTATTTCATAGAAATGATCATGTGTGCTAGAGTTACATATTAAGCTCCTGTCAGAGTTTACACTGAGAGTGAGATAATGGATTTCTTTTTGCATCTATTACATCAATATAATATTAATACCTCATCAGTTACTTAGAGACTGGAACACATGAAAATTCCTCTCTCACCATATTTAAAATTTAAAGACTAGACTATGCACAACTGTGACAATTAATGCACTCAGCAAAAAAAAAGGATTAAACTAAACTCAGATCTAGACTAGTTTGGGTGTAGCCTGCTTAATCTAGACATATTCACCCATCTTTTCATTGCTAGCCCAACTGTTTCCACTGAGTAGATTAGACACTAGACTAGACTTGGATGACCGATGCACGGCCAGTCCATTGCACGCACATTGTCACTGGTCCTGCTCGTGTCATCTTTCCAATTATTCAATGCTTACCACTCAATTTGCGCCTCTGTTGCATTTAAGTCGTTTTTTTTTTCTTCTTCTTTCTGAGTTGGTCTGGCAGTCTTGACCGGCTCAAACTGATACGGGTCAATAGGATTACTCGCGGCCATTGTTTTTTCCGATGACAGCGGTTTGGCTTAGTGGCTGTGACGTCACCATTTCGGGTGCGCAAATCGTGGTATTTACCGTCGAATTCCGCTAAACAGGCATCGAGAACACTACATGTTTTCTTTCACAAAATAATCATATAAATGTTGATATTATAGAGGAAATAATATTATGAATACATTTTTAAGTATTCAGCTATATTATTTCAATCAAAAAGTCATGGGGTAACCCATGAATGTTCAGAACCACTTTAAGCAGGGACAGGAGTACTCGGTAGAAAACACTCTCATAGTGCTAATACTGGGCCGATACAACGTTTTAAATATCGATATATTACGGAGTATTTTGATGACAACCGATATCGAGTTAGGACAAATCATGATTACAGGGGAAATATGTGTACTACACCAGGGAATGATGCAAAGGCCAAATAGATTGTTACAGCATTACAATTTAATCAGACAGTGCCGATTCCATTCATTAGGTACAAATTTACAACATAATTATAGCCTGCAATAAGTGTTTTATTTTACTGAGAAAACGGCTGAAAAATGCTTGCATAACCTGCTTCCTGTGGCAGTTTGGTGCCTTTTGGCTGAGTCATAACAAGTCATGTGTAACCGGGTGGAAAGGCAATTATAGCGTAGTATTCTTTCTCTATTATTAAGGGGGAGGAATGTGAGCGTAGTCTGATAATTTTTCAGATGTTACATATTATTTTAAGGAAGTGTATCACCAGGGATTTTACCAAATTACTGTGAATGATCAATTTTGAGAAGAAGGGCCGAAAAAAACCTACGCTAGAAAATTTCTGTCCCTTCCGGGGATCGAACCAGGGTCTCTCAGCTTGCAAGTCCAACGTGTTACCAACTACACTACAGGGACGCTAACTTCACAGCAATTTAATTCTTTAGTACCTACTGCCTGAATCGGTCCCTAACTTTCACGTGCTAACCTAGTGTTCACCCGTGACCCAAACACACTTCCCGACTGCTCACACATGTAATAAAATAAAAAAATCCAGCTTGTGCTTATCTTACTGTAAACGGACTTGCAATGAATTTTACTACAGTATCTGGGCACATACGATGCGTGGAAGATCAAGTCAGCGCCAATCGTTCTAATCCACTTATTACTGTTATTACCATTCGAAAGGGAAGGCAAAGACGAAATGCTTGTTTCCCTCACAATCACCTGGTCTCTCAGTTTTATATTCAACTATTCTGCATACATTACCAAAGCTCTTTCTCAGATAATGGACATTCGCGCCGTAACACTGTGCACCGCCAACCCAGAGAAACGTTGTGATTTGCCATGGCATACTGTAGTTTTGTTGTTGTTTTTTTTTTTGCAACAAAACAAGTCTACATTACTTTCACCCTTTGCCCCATCTGGTTCTTTCTTCGGGTCTGGATATTCTCTTTTTGCGACAAGTCTTACAAAATAGAGTCAAATGAATGCACGCAGCGCAGACCTCTGGAATTCAGACTTTAAAAAAAAAATAAAACTTTGTCCAGCAGAGAAAACCTGATAAAGTTACCTGGTAAGTAGAGATACATTCGTACCAAGCTAAATCAGGTAGGAACTGTGTGAGAAAACAATTGTCAGAATGGATTGTGTGTTTTCATAATCAACAAATAGGTGGTGAAGAGTTGTACGATTAGGCAGTGGTGATCGATTAGAGTAAGCATGCACGCACGCACGCACACACACACACACACACACACACACACACACACACACACACACACACACACACACGCACGCACGCACGCACGCACGCACGCACGCACGCACGCACGCACGCACGCACGCATGCTTCTACCTCTCGATCAACAGAAATACCTTGCAATATACACTTGCCTTTGTCTCTGCTTTCTCAGACAAGCAATTCAGTTGTCCTGGCACACAAAGGGCTGTTGTCGGAGAGGGCGATGGCACAAAGACGGTGCCGGCCAAGGAAATGGAATATCTATGATCGCCAAGAGGTTTACACCATATGCTAGCTACTCCTTACGACAGGAAAATACTTCTTCGCTACAGAAGTCAAACACTTCTTCACTTGAACTTGATGACGTCTCATCGGGAGCGAGGGAGACTTCTCGACCATGGACGAGAGAGGCCTTGTAACTACAAGGATGAATCTACTGGCAATGTGTCTATAACAGGTTTTTCATAGAATGGGACCGATGAGGAGAAAATCACACAGGCACACGCTTGCACACACACCACACCACATCACACCACACCACACCACATCACACCACACCATACCACACCACACCATACCACACCTTACATACACATACAATTTTAAACTTCCATTTCTCCTGTGAAATCAAACGTTTTTGAGAAAACTGAATAAAAATAAAAAACAACACAGCTGAGGTAACGAGACCGGTTACTTGAAAATCTCACTGAATTGCACACATTAAATGATTGGAAGTGCCACTGGACACTCAACTTTGACATTTCAAGATTTGGACTTCAAATTTGCGCTGTGGTTTATGTGTAACTGTATCACTGGTATGTGTCGAAAAAAAAAATATTACTGTAACAGTTAATTTGAACTGAAATGACATTACCTTTGGATTTGTATGTTATTCTCTGAGTTACTTCCGTACTTTACTGTAAGCTATTTAGAAATTAGTATGTTGTAATTTAATGAGTAGAGTATGAATGAAATGTCTGAAGGTGGGTCACGTGGGGCACAGTATGCTTGAGACTCTTTCATGTTGGTAAACTTATTGATGTTTGTCACTGGCCAAGTGCCTAATAAACTTGAACTTGAACTTTATGGATTGGAAATAGATGCTGACTATTGTTATGAAGAATTCTCAACGGCTTTGAGGTATTTCTTTTCCCTTAAGCATAATAATACCAGTTTATCAACTCTCCATTAATTTCAGAGTGCACTGGACATGACTGGATAAAATCTTTGTCCTAGAAAAATATACTAGACTACTAAATCAAATAATTTTTCTGCAGTTGGATTCTGCCATTCAGTAGGAGAGAACCGAACAGTACATAATCTGTCAAAACCCAGGTCAGTTATGACATTCTGGCCATCTCAGATACGCTCGTTCAGATAAGCACATTGATCGGTCAATTTATGGACACTTCTCTCAATATGTCATCTAGATGACGGAGACAAAAAAAAAAAAAAAAACAAAAAAACTTGGCATAATCTTCCTGGAAAATGTAAGAGGAATATTGATAAAAGATTTGGATCTGAAACCTTACAGAATCAACCATAAAATGCATCAGTTTTCACAGACAAATCTCTGAATTAATTCATTCCGTGCTACCTGTAATCTTCCCATATTGCCTATAGGCAATACTGTTTTTCGAATTTTGGTGATCTACTTAAGATAGCGAGCCTCTCTCCATAATTGCATTACAGTGCTAAAAATATGTATATCTAAGCTCCAGAAATGTAGTTTGTGTGTGGAAAATATGCAATAAACCAATTAATTTTTTTTTAGTACAGATATTGCAGAAATAGAGGGTTTTGTTTGTTTGTTCCTTTGTTCGTTCTTTCATTTGTTCGTTCTTTCGTTTGTTTGTTCGTTTGTTTGTTTGTTTGTTTGTTTGCTTGTTTGTTTGTTTATTTGTTTGTTTGTTTGCTTGTGTAGCTCTATAGTTCAGTAAGTAGGGAGTGCAAAAGATGACGTTTTCCACAACCAGCGGGTGTTCAGCAAACACGAAAGTGTCTATCTCAATGAATGTCCTCGATTATGAACTTTTGACAAAACAAAAATGATGAAAGGATCACAGTAATATTTTCTGCAAGGGTGTGAAGCACGTCAAACATATCCTTAATAACCTGTCAAATAAACAGTTCTGTTTTCTTCACAGAAGATGTCTTTCTAATGAACCTGATAACTTCTTATTACAGTCGAGCCTCTATATATATGGCAACTACTTTTGTTCCTTGTAACCGCAGTCGCCTTAAAAAGGTTGTTACTTAATGCAGGTTGCTTTTGTGGGATCGGAATGTAGAGAAGACGATTCCCCTCTGCTTCCAACTTACTATAAGTTGGTTGCAGGTTTAGCGCTGTGTATGGCAAGGTAAAATGACAAAATCTAAACTGCATTCATTGCAAGTGTGATTTGGTAATATTTGTGTGTAGACCGGTGGAAAGGAGGGCAGGGCGCAGACAAGCGGGATGACTTCTCCACTAGTCCGAGAATTTTGGTAGGCGATCCCACGTAGGTGGAACAAAGTGCAGTTCTTGAAGAGGCGAAAAAGGTTGCAGGAGTTAAATAGTTAAAACCTCTTTTAGCCATTTAACAAAAAAATTCTCCTCGAACCACAGGAACGTTTCGAGATGACCAAGGCTAGTCTGCAGGTCTGGTACCGCCACTGTGCTCAAATTATACTGTTTACAATGGGGGTCTGTCACGGGAAAAATGAGTGAGTAATCACGGAGGCCGGGAATTTAGCCGAGCCTCGTTTTGGGAGCAAGCTCTTGCCCCGTGAGCACGAAGAAAAGACTAATCACTTGCGCTACGAAACCCGAAGAGAGCGGTTGTAAGCAAGTCGGATGAGTGAGACCCAGTAGTGTACTGGTGAGTCATTTAATTGTCGTTTATCTGCTAAATGTAGTATGATATAGATGGGATGGTGTCGGGAGGTTCCTTCAGAATAATTGAATTTGTGAGCTCCATTTTCCGAGTTAGCGATAGTGGCTCTGATAGGGAATCGGGAACGGCAGGAGACTATAATTATAAATAATGGGGACGCTTGTTAATTCCTGATGATAATCTATTGTGTATTGATTCCTGATGATAATCTACTGTGTCTTGATTCCTGATGATAATCTATTGTGTATTGATTCCTGATGATAATCTATTGTGTATTGATTTCTGATGATAATCTATTGTGTATTGATGCCAGTTGATTTACATGTACATTGCTTGTAAAGTAAGAATGTTAGAAGTGGTAGCAGTGAGGTAAGATTCAGAGATGCGGCTTCTCAGTAGGCCGGTGTATTCAGTACTATTGTTGTTATTATAGGGATCTGGGGCTTGGAGCCTAAATTTGGAGGCTGATGCCTATGTTCTGAGGCGTGGACCCGCTGGGAGCTGATAGAGAGAGTGAGGGCTATGAGCCGTGACTATGTGAGGGCCGGGAGCCAACTCTAGAGATGCCATGGGCCGGTTGATTGTCAGCTAAGGCCAGGGCAGTGTATGAAGAGACCAAGCCAGGACTCTTCAAAGATACGTAGGGTGTTGTAATTATTTAAATTAATCCGAGTTCGTAATGAACGGTTTTGCTGCTGAGGATTAAACGATCTCAGTATATCTTCAACTGAGGAATTAACTAGAGGGTAGTGAAGACCCTGACTCATGAGAGCTTGAACTAAGTGGGAAGATTATCGGAGTGGTCGTGTGAGTGCGTCGAGTGTGAGTGGTTATGTATTGATGCTATTTATGAGATGTTGATGATGTGAATTTTATTGATATTATTATTAAATGTATGAGCCTGAGTGCGGTGTTGTCAAGGTGTCTTCTCGCGTCCGGTGGTTTAGGTGTTGTGTTCGTGTGTGTGTACCGTGTCGGTTGTTCCCTCTTCTCTTCTTCTCTCTTTCCCTCCTCCTTACTGCCCACTACCCTAGTTGCTAGGGCAGTCTCCTATTCTACCCTTCCCTTGGTACAGCGTGTCAGCTCGCCGTGGGCGACGGTGACACCCTGCACCCTCTGTCCATCTGTCCCCCTTTCCTTCTCCAGCTCTCTACTATCGTCTTCTTATTCTCTTCTTTCCCTTTGAGTCCGGGTCCTCAGTCTGAGGATTCGTGACAGGGTCTTGCATTTAGATTTTTCACAATTTTAAATTAGATAAAATGGGTTTAAAAATTTGGCCTTCTTTTGCAGATCACAAGCCCGCACAAATGAAATCCGCTGAAGCCACTGGGAAACACAACCTGCAACAATTATTTGTGTACAAATTCAAGACTGAATTTCACCACTTTTGCGGTGTAGTTTCATGTTATACGTTCATTTCTACACAATCTGTCCAAAGGTCAGATTTTATACTCTGCTACTATCAGATTTTATACTCTGCTTCTATCACTTTGATAGTCCGATTTTTTTTTCCGACCAATTAGGCTCCTGCAAGCAAAAAGGAGCTGGCTCTCAACTCTACACTTTGCTAATCCTTTAAACGATATTCACTAAAAGGACGTCGCCCTCCCTGGGCGAGAGATACTATAGTGTCCATGGGGCAAACAGCATAATTACTTAATTGAACAACGTAATCTATTACATAATCAAGGCACAGTCATGTTAAGTCATCTGTCGCTCAACACTATTTCGTCATAGGCTCAAATGGTGATGTAATCCTTTGACTTAAGGAGAATTTGAAATTGGCACCCCCTGAAAAAAACACCAACAACTACGACGAGGTCATGGGGTCACATGCTGTGGTGAGATGAATAAGCCGAGATCACGAAAGTTGATTGGAAAGGGAGGGGGCAACATAATCTCTATTATACATACACCAATCAATACGCAATAATGGATGAAGCAAACAGCATGAAGCAAACAGCATGTGATTAAATTACCTAAGACCCTAGTATCTGTAACAACGTAATCCTGAAAACAAGTAGTACAATCAGTAGTGATTTGTATGGACGAGAGTATGAACATTTGATGAAATCATGCCGCGTCTGGTAGTGCCAGTACGCGGGAGGTCTTGTCACGGGCGAATGGTCCGCTAGTAGACTATCTAAGTCGAGCTTTTAATTATCGGCGGAACGAGTGGAGACCACATACGGGATTCCCCACGTGACCTCAGCTCAGAATGGTGACCACAAGAATAGTTTGAAATGGGTGCCAGAAGCTGAAGGCAATGTCAAATTTGAAAGTGGAAGAAAAGAAAAACATTGAAAATGGAACCAAAACAAGGGAGGTTTAAAATTGGCACCCAAACAAAAAGTAAAAAAAGACCGTCAACTATCTAGAGGTGATGTCAGATTTGAAATTGGCGCCAAAAGAATTTTTGGTGAAAAAAGAACCAAAGTCCCTATGATGTACGGTACGCCAAAAGAAAGATTTGAAAACATTCAATCAAACCTAATTGACAAGATATCTGCTACACCCGACCAATTAGAAATCAGCTGTGTTTCAATCTACCAATCAGAAGGGAGAATGAAAAAGAGGCCGTAATGATAACCAGTGAAATCAATTTAGGAATGTAGTAATTGGTGGAAAAAAAAGGAATGTGTGTGAACGCTGTCCAATCAAACCAACTTGTAGGGACGACTACTCAGGCATCAGCTACTTGTGATATAAAATGTGGCGCAAAATATGTGAGACATCAATGCAATCTTGAGGTCTACTATAGTAAATTTTTTCTGGAATTTACCAGTGAACAAAAACCATAAACAAGCACAACAGTGTACCAGCACGACATGGAGGCTGGAATAAGGAATTCGTTTATGAAATTGAGACAGGTAAGATAATCGGCTTATTGTCAATATGTTTATTATGTGATTAATCAGTACACCTGTCTGACTATAAAAGATACAATGATAACGGTGATAATGGTGTTGCTGCTGCTGCTGCTGCTGATGATGATGATAATGGTGGTGAGGCTGCTGTGATGAAGATGAATATTATATTAAAAATGATGATGATGATGGTGATGATTATGATGAAGTATCTTTCATTCATAGTGGCCGAGATGATGTTGCTGACTTATCATTCCTTCAGTGTGTCTGCTAAGAACTGTTTAAATGTTGCTGATGATTTTTTTTAAAGATCTATGATGGCAGTATGATAATGAAAATGATGTTGATTTATCGTTCATGTCATGTGTTTTAAATTAACATCTGATAAAGCTTACAGTTATTTTACTTAAATTGAAACTTTTGCCTATCTTCGCCGTGCTTCAAGCTTATCAAAATTAAATATTTTTGTTTTTGTTTTTGTTTTTGTAGAGGAATCCGTTTGGTGCTTGTGTAAAAATGGTGCTGATATGCTCAGTAATTAGCTTGTATGTGGTACAGGTAGTAATGTCAGCTGTTATGAAGAAAATAATTGTTATGCGCATACAGAAATGTCAGGAAAACTTATGAGCTCTGTATATATATCTCGTCAACAGTCAAAGTACCGCCAGTAGTGGAGGTGAATGAGACTGCTTTGCATGCGCGGAGTACCCTACAGCTACTGAAACCTGCAAGACTGTCTCTTAAGGTTACAGACTTCTAATTGGATAAAAATAGCATGTGGTCATATGCGTTAGGAAGGCAGTTATGAGGAATGGGCCCTTGATTTGTGATCTAACCTGCAAATTAGTTTGTATTCTCTCCTGATTTTGTCAATTAAACCTGAAGTTTGGGTCATTCACTTCGGTTTCGGTGTAGCCTTCTGTGCGGAGCACTTGTCGTTAAGGAAACTAGCTAGCTTGTTCACACCCTTCGATGTGTTGGTTCGTAGCTCGAAAACGAAATGAAAGACCTATATTTTAAACATTATTTTTAATAAGCTCATTGAATTCTGCAAACTATTAAAAAAGGCTTACAAATTTCTTGTAAGTGACAGTGGAGAAAATAGTTTATTGGCTCAAAGAGGGAAATTGCATTAGGCTTCTGTAACCTAAAGACAGGGAGAGTGGACGAGAACTGTGAATCTATAGAAAGCCGAAATGCTGAAGAAAATGAAGAAAACTATTACTCAAGAAGTCCAAAGTTAGGTGAACCCTGCTACCTGGATAAAGGTTAATATAATAAAGGTCAATATGATAAAGGTTAATATAATAAAGGTTAATATTTCTTAGAAACAACCCGATAATTTAGAGCGTGGTTAGTCTCATTACAGCCTGTAGGGATTTCTGCTTGTACGGTGTTGTATTTATAACAGAAAGACACAACAACTGGACGAACCAAGCAGAGTTTATCGCATTTGTAAACATTGGTAGTTTCAGACAGCAATCGGCGTTTAAGTTCTAAAAGTATTTTATCTTTTTATTTGGGTACTTTTTTTGCCTATGCCTTCGTTTATTTTCATCCACGCCAGAGCTGGTATGGATTGAATTTTGTTTATTAGTACGGTAGTTCATTAAGACTGTGGCAAAGATAACTGCAAATACAATAAAATCAACAGAACCTATGAGCAAACCAAAATATATTTCTATATCCTCCCGCCCCCTTCTCACACACTTTCTGAAAGAAAAAAAAAAACCACTGGTTGATGGAAGTGCTATATTACCAAAAAAAACCCCCAAAAACCTGGCGACGCCTATGATTGCACGTCAAAGTGCAAAAAGGTGCAATAGTTAAGATCCTGGTCATGTGAACAAAGCTGCCGACACCCGGAAGTCCTGCATAGATCACGTGTTCAAAGCGTCCTATTCCGGAAGCGCTATAAGGACCTCTTTTGAAGACCTTTACGGACTGGTACCTATGATTCGAGTGATCTTACGGACTGGTATCTGTGTGTTTGTGAATTTTTACTATATTCTACTACAGAAGAGTGTTACCCCTCATTCCTCCCTCACCTCACTATTCCCCCCCCCCCCCCCCCCCNAAACAACATCAACAACAACAACAAAAAAAAAGAGATTCATCAGTAGATGTTTCGAAATGAAACTGGACTTCCTGGATTGTTTTTTTTTTTCATGTGAGGACTCCTGAAAGTGGTTTTTTGAAACCACTTGACCATCAATCGAAGAGCTAAAAATTGCAGCTGAGGAGAAGATCACCATGTGCCTGGTTCGACATTGATGGTAGCATGAAACATGACGTACTTTGATCTTCTTGTGATTGCCATTGAAGAAAAAAAAAATTTAAAAGTTCTTTTTTTGTTTTATCTTTCGATGAAAATCTTTGTTCCATTTTTTCTTGAAAGGAAATTGTGCTTTGATGGGGAAAGCAGTTTTTTCTTTTTAGATCTGCTGCAAGTTGGCATGTGGCGATTTGTTTTTTTGTTTTTTTTTTCATTTGAGCTGGTTTTTCTTGTTTACATCAAGCAAGTTGACGTGTCTTTCTAATTTTGTTATATTTTTCATAACTTTTATGTAACACTTTTGAATTCTTAGCATCTTTTAGTGCTTTAAAAATTGTTAGCGTTTGCAAAATTTTCCTCTGGAGACGGCAGATATCAGAGCCACTTTGGTAAAAAACGTTTTTTTTTTAGTCTTGATACACGGTACTACTAACCCTGATAATAACGGAGAGGAACCTCGATATCAAGTACTCACATAATAAGTATACCTTGTTATTAAGTCTAAATTTCATCTGCGCGGATTCATTATTGTTCTATTATATCATTATTCAGGAGGACCTCGATAGTAAGTAAACCTCAATAAAAAGTATACTTTAACCAGGAACCGAGGCATACTTTATATCGAAGTTCTGGTGTGTACAGAAGGGCCTGATCTGACATTCCTGAATATAAAGTGCTCTGAAGCCCCACATACTTGTTGTAAGGATGAAATCCCGAGTCTCTAATTTTCTGTTTCAACTTTTACTCACAAACTCAAACACTCTACAGGTTAGAAGCGGGAAAATGCTTGATCCCCTTCATTTATTTCTGGAATTCGAGGTCGTGAGGTCTAACTGTGTATTGTGAAGCTTAAGAATGATACACTCAAAATTACCAAGCGCCAGAACATACTCTCAAAATTACCACGCACATACTTTCAGAAATATCAAGCACCAGGACATAAACTCAGTAATACCAAGCACCAGGAATTACACTCAATAATACCAAACACCAGACATACACACAGATATAAACCAAGCACTAGGACATACTCGTAAAAATATCAAGCATCAGGACATGCCTTCAAAGAGATCAAGCACCGGGACATGCAGTTAAAAATACCAAACACTAGAATATGCAGAACTCGAGTATCTGGCGGTTTTTGTTTGTAAAATCATAAAACGCAAAAGTGATTTCGGTAATGGATTTGCATCATATCAAGAACAAAGAAAGAAACTCAAGCGTAAATTGCCAATACAAAGCTACATCTCCAGGAATAAATCGTAAAATCACTTTCAGCTATTGTGAACATCCGCAGCAGTCCACAAACGAACGCAATTACTTCATCAAAAATGAATCACATCTCTCGTGCCTACTCTTCACTCTGTCGGTGCTCTTTAGAAATGGCGTCGGGACTGCGATCGTTGATTCAATAGCACTCGAATACATTGGCTGCAGCAATTTTCTAATACTTCCCGGAAACATAATAGGACAACGGCGGTCAAAGGCAAAATCACCTAGTACATACAAGGACAGTGTTGTCCAATCTCTTCAGAGGAGTGTAGTGATGCACAAATTGTCGTCAGAAACAAAATTGTCGCTGGCTACAATTTGTGCCGGGAATATCACAACGTACAGTCGCATGCATCCGCGATAATTTGTATCGTCGACGTCGGCACAAATTGTCGCTAGTTATCATATCACCGCAACAGTTCCATGTGGTTGGGGAACAGACAGACAGACAGACTTCCTCCTTTTACGTGCCTCATAATTCGGCAAACTCCTGTCAGTCTGTCACACTGTCTGTCAGTCTGTCACTCTGTCATCCTGTCTGTAAGTCTACCGCATTCTTTTCAGTCTGTCATTCGGACATCTGGTCAGTCTGATTGACAGAGTAGTAGACTAATAGACAGAGTGACAAATTGACAGACAAACAGACAGATTTACAGACAGACAGACAGACAGACAGACAGACAGACAGACAGACTGAAATACTGACAAAATGACAGACTAACAGACAGAGTGACATAGTGACAGACAGACAGACAGACAGACAGACAGACAGACAGACAGACAGACAGACAGACAGACGATACAAATTATCGGGGATGTCAATATTTTGTCTGTTACTTTGTCTATCAGTCTGTTAATCTGTCAGTCTGTTTGTCTGTCTCTCTGTAAATCTGTCTGTTTGTCTGTCAATCTGTCTCTGTTCTGTAAGTACTGTAACGAACGCATACTTACGAAGGTTTGATTGATCCTTGTCTGAGCCTATCATCCCCTTTTAGGTTTGTGACACCTATTAGAAGGGCAAATCACTGATTGTGTACAACCCAATTAATCCGCTAATATATAAAATCCCCCTTTTTTGGGGTCCAGTGTTAGGGTGTGGAAATGTGTAAAATGACCTGTGATCTAAATAAAGCATCCAATTCTAAAGTTTCAGGTACAATTTGAGCCTTCTAGATAAAAAAATAAAATGTGTAGACCTATGTATTCGCACGCGGTCAAAACCAGCCAAATGAAAATTTGGGGACCAAATCAGAATTTGAGGTGATCTTTTTCAAAAGACATTTGTGAAAAATTTTGGGCGTTGACCCCCCTTTTTCTTCTCGTTAAAAGATCGGGCAAAAGAAGTACCTCCATGGAAGAAATTTCCCCAAATCACAGTGGTATATGTAGAATAACACAAAATGTTAATAGGGCCAAAAGAAGAAAAAACAATAGGTGTCAAAGACCTAGACCTCTTTAAGGGGAGTAATTGCGAATGAGACACGCTCCTGATGCTCCTGTCTCATTGGATATTATTAGAATTAGGAATTTGCCTCGACTGAGGCTCCTGTCTTGATGGGCATTAGGGTTACGGTTAAGGGTAGGATTAGGTTTAGGGTTAGGGTTAGGATTAGGAATACATTTGGGTTGTATTAGTAGGCATGAGTTCCGGTTAGTGGTGTGAGTTTCATTCGGAATGTTTTACTTTATAATTTCCTTCCAAATTTAAAACTTCTAGATTGACACGTGTGTGTGTGTGTGTGTGTGTGTGTGTGTGTGTGTGTGTGTGTGTGTGTGTGTGTGTGTGTGTGTGTGTGTACGATAAGCCTTTTTTTTTTGTTGTTGTTGTTGGTAAGGAGGTGGTTGTGTGAGTGAAAGAGAGACCGAGCGACAGAGAGAGAGAAAGAAAGACGAGAACGCAAGAACCGCACGTAAGCAACGTGCAAGTGAGTGATAGCAAGTGTAAAAATGAGATCATGAGACTATGTAAACCAAGAGTGTATTATTGTTTATTGTAATTGTTGACAAATTTGTGAATTGGCATAATGCCTAATAAACTCAACTTGAACTTGAACTTGTTACACATTTCTACACCCTGACACTGGCTGCCAGGGCCCCAAAAAGAGGGGATTTTAGATATTAGCGGATTATCTGGGTTGTACAAAATGAGTAATTTGCCCCTCTAATAGGAGCCAAGAACCTAATGTGGTGCACATCGCAGCTTTCGTATTGCCAGCAGAGAAAGGCTGTTTCAATGTATTTTTTTTTTGTCCTTTAAAGTGGAGGAAACGGCGACAAAATAGCTAGAAGGACAAGCTGACATACCCAAATTTAAAACTTCTAGACTGACACGTGTGTGTGTGTGTGTTTGTGTATGTGTGTGTGTGTACGTACGTATGTGTACGTGTGTGTGTGTGTGCGTGTGTGTGTACGTGTGTGTATGTGTGTGTATGTGTGTGTGTGTGTGTAGGTGTGTGTGTGTGTGTGTGTGTGTGTGTGTGTGTGTGTGTGATAAGCCTTTTTTTTTTGTTGTTGTTGTTGGTAAGGAGGTGGTTGTGTGAGTGAAAGAGAGACCGAGCGACAGAGAGAGAGAAAGAAAGACGAGAACGCAAGAACCGCACGTAAGCAACGTGCAAGTGAGTGATAGCAAGTGTAAAAATGAGATCATGAGACTATGTAAACCAAGAGTGTATTATTGTTTATTGTAATTGTTGACAAATTTGTGAATTGGCATAATGCCTAATAAACTCAACTTGAACTTGAACTTGTTACACATTTCTACACCCTGACACTGGCTGCCAGGGCCCCAAAAAGAGGGGATTTTAGATATTAGCGGATTATCTGGGTTGTACAAAATGAGTAATTTGCCCCTCTAATAGGAGCCAAGAACCTAATGTGGTGCACATCGCAGCTTTCGTATTGCCAGCAGAGAAAGGCTGTTTCAATGTATTTTTTTTTTGTCCTTTAAAGTGGAGGAAACGGCGACAAAATAGCTAGAAGGACAAGCTGACATACCCAAATTTAAAACTTCTAGACTGACACGTGTGTGTGTGTGTGTTTGTGTATGTGTGTGTGTGTTTGTACGTATGTGTACGTGTGTGTGTGCGTGCGTGTGTGTGTACGTGTGTGTATGTGTGTGTATGTGTGTGTGTGTGTGTAGGTGTGTGTGTGTGTGTGTGTGTGTGTGTGTGTGTGTGTGTGTGTGTACGTGTGTGTGTACGTGTGTGTGTGTATGTATGTGTGTGTTTTTTCTTCCCGTTAAAAGATCGGGCAAAAGAAGTACTTTAACCTCCATGGAAGAAATTTCCCCAAATCACAGTGGTATATTTAGTATAACGCAAAATGTTAATAGGGCCAAAAGAAGAAAAAAACAATAGGTGTCAAAGACCTTTTACCACAGACGTGAAACCCCAAAAACATCTACCCGTCGTCCTTGATCAGTGCCTGCTGAGGGTGAAGCTAAAAGACCCACTAGCCCCAAATAATAATAATAATAATGCGGTTTATAAGTCTCATATCCAGGCTAATGCCCGCTCATGCGACTTCACACTATTATTACCCCAGCAGGCCTGATCACTCTAGAACTTTCTCGGCTCCCTGGGGAGTATACAGTGCCGCTGCCATTTATAGGCGCTGATCACTAGCATTCTAACAATATCATCCATTGCCTAAAGCCAGGTACCCATTTTACAGACGGGTGGACTGAGGAAAATGTGAATGAAATGCTTTCCCAAGGCACTTACAACATGACCGTGGTCGGGAATCGAACTCAGGACCTTTAGATCTTGAGTCCAACGCCGTAACCATTAGGCCACGCTGCTCCAGAGATTCCGAGAGAACCACGCAAAGCAGAAACACACAGTTTTCACCTGAATTTGTGTAAAAATAGGCAGATTTTTTACTATCCTATTCAGTCTTAGTGATTTTCAATAGTGTATTTTTGAAAAACAAATTTCGGCAGTGCGTTCGTAAACATTCCTGTCCAGGTTTACATATCGCCATTAATTACTGTATAGTATTTAGGTTTTACGAAATAAATCACTCTGAGAGCTTAGTTTGCCATGCTACATCTCCACGGTTACGTTCAAGTTAGTGTAATTGCTGAACTTTATCTGACTCCCCACACATTTTTTTTTAGATTTGTTATCGACAATATCGACAAGAGAGCAATAAAAAACATCCATCAGACTGAGCACACAACACAATCAAACAGCTTAGTTCATCGCACAAGTTTATGCGATCGAGGGTACTTCTAATCGGGATGATGATGATGAAATGAGACTGTATGTGAGTCCAGCCTGAGTGATAGGCTTACATTTGAAGGCCCTCCGTTCCTGGCTTTTAACTTTTGTACGGGGGTCAGCTGAGTTATAGCACTGCACCCAGTGTCATTTAACAAGTTTAGCGAACAACAACAACAACAACAACAACAACAACAACAACAACAACAACAACAACAACAACACAACAACAACAACAACAACAACAACAACAACAACAACGACAATAACAACAACAACGACGATGACGACGACGACAACAACAACAACGACAACAACAACAACGACGACGACGACGACGACAACAACAACAACAACAACAACAACAACAACAACAACAACAACACAACAACAAATTGTCCAAAAAAATTTAAAAGGATTCTTCATTCATTAATCAGTTGTTTTACGGAAATCGAGCGAAGTCACAGCTGGGGGGGCTAATACGGCTGTAACATTAAACATGAAAACATGTGTTTTTTTTCCCCAGTGGCTCGACTGCCAGAAAAGTTATGACGTCCCTGATTTGGCACTAAGAATCAATTATTGATCTGTACTTCCGCCTTCCACTCCATCTCGTCACCATATTAAAGTATTTGTGTGGGAAGGCATACAAATAGAGGGGGGGAGGGGGGGAGACACAGAGAGAGATAGAGAGACAGAGAAGAGAAAGAGGGGGACAGACAGACAGAAGACACAGACACAGTGAAAAAAATATAGCTATTTGTAGATAGATAGATAGATAGATAGATAGACAGACAGACAGACAGACAGATAGATAGATAGATAGATAGATAGATAGATAGATAGATAGATAGATAGATAGATAGATAGATTAGATAAATAGATAGATAGATAAATAGATAGATAGATAGATAGATAGATAGATAGATAGATTAGATAAATAGATAGATAGATAAAAAGATAGATAGATAGATAGATAGATAGATAGATAGATAGACAGACAGATGGATAGATAGATAGATAGATAGATAGATAGATAGATAGATAGATAGATAAGATAGATAGATAGATAGATAGATAGATAGATAGATAGATAGATAGAGTGGGGGTAAATATAAAAGTGTTAACCCAGTGTAGCCATAGAAGATGGAGGGGGGGGCGATTGGACAGTCACCTCTCCCTCCCCTCCTCTCCCCTTCTCATCACAGTATAGTATTTGGGTTAACAGATCACTACAAACAAGCTAAAGGGCGCAGCACTCTTCAGATCAGACACACTGGCCTTATAACCAACATGTATATAGGAGTAGGAGGATAACAAACTTAACAATGTCACTAGTAGAAGCGCCCCCCCCCCCTTGCAGTATTTAGGCCGTAATTTGTAGCATAAAGGATTGGTGACGAAAACAAGCTTCATAGTGTTGCGCCACTAGGGCGGGGAAAGAGGGTATACTCCACCCCGTGACCCATTGGGGCAGGGGCTTCAGAATAGGAAACTAAATATGACCTCTCTGTTACGGTCTGTATGTCTATAACTAACCTCAATACAAGTATACGGACCATTTTGGGAACAGTAAGTTAGCGGCTTACCCGTAATGCACGTAGAAGTCAACTAATACAATTAACTGTTTACACTCATGAGGGGGGAGAGGGAAGGGAGCAAACAGTATATTTTTCATTCTAGTCGCTCACAAAGGGAAGTACGAAGTATGCAGAGGGTTCAGGATTAACACAGGACAACTAGGACTAATAACACTAACAGAAATAGCCATGAAAGGATAATAATGTATCACTATTCTGTTAAGATGATGAAGCGGCAAATAACTCTAAAATAACTACTAAGTTACTAATCAACGCCGTGGTGCCCTAAAAGGAGTGGGATCTTATAAAAAATAAAATAAAAATAAAAAGTACAGTATTTGGGTTAAACGAAAGGAAAGAAGGTAGAACAGCTAGAGATACGTTGGGAGAGGCAGAAAGAGAGAGAGAGGCAGAGAGAGAGAGAGAGAGAGAGAGAGAGAGAGAGAGAGAGAGAGAGAGAGAGAGAGTAAGTAAATACAATAATACTAATGTGATAATCCTGAACGTTGACATTATTGTGTGGCTTGGCTCGCAACACTTCGGGTCACCAAACTCGGCGTAAAATATTGGGGTGAAAAGAGAGGGAAGGAGGGAGGAACGGAGAGAAGTGTAGAAACAGTGAATGAATACAGTAACGGTAACAGTCACTCCCAAGCCTTAGCCACCCACCCACTCATCCATCCCTTTTTCCAAACCCTACCCGCCCCAGGAGGTGTGGCTATAGAATTACAATGCAAGCATGGACTGCGTGATTTTGCGAGAGAGCCCCGCTCGTCGCACTGCAGGCTAGCAGATTCCATTAAGTAGAAATTATCTGACATAAATAAGCTCTGTCCACACCCGTTCATCCACGGTGAGTCAGAAATCTTGTTATAGTGATCCGTTCTCTACTTATTATTACTGGTCTTGGAATAACTAGAGTAGATTAAACAAACAAACAAACAAACGATCAATCACACAAACAAACAAACAAAGATCTCTGAAATGTTGGACAATCTTTCTGCCATAAACGCAAGATTCTCAGGAGATATGGTGTGTTGATTTTCACAATTTTTGGTCACTTCAGCAGAGCAGCGGTTTTGTTTGTTTATAGTTTTGCTTCGCAGGAAATACGATTTCATATTTTAGATGTTTCAGGAGAATGAATTTCTAATTTATGTCCAAGCTTCTTCAAAACTGAATGTCACTAACTTTGGAAGTAATCACGAATAAACTAATGATCCAATAAATTTCCAAAAAAGCCTTGTTTCTTTCAACAGTCCGACTTCAACAAATTTTAACCTTTTTTTTTTCTGTTCCACCTACACTGGCGTTTATTCCAAACTCAAGTATAATTGCCTAGAAGTTACACATTTCAGCAATACCTTGTGACCTAGCTATTTACCCAGTTTTTTTTTGTTTTATTTATAAGGTTAGACTCTTTAGTTAGATCCGGTAAATAAGGGGTTTTAAAAAAACAAACCGGAAAAGACTTGAGCATTAGAAAATCCGGATTTCCAGTAGAAAAAGTCCGGCTTAATGTCTATTATTCACACTAGCAAGTTCCCTGTTCAGCCACAAACGGAAAGGAAAGGAGGATAGACTAAAAATAAGAGTATTTGAGATAGATTTATGAGGAACACAAAGTACAGATGATAAGAGAACATAATATATATTGACATTTGTCCGCACAAATGAACAAAGCTTCACCACACCGCATGACGCGCGATCTGAGAATGAAAGTCACGATCACCAAACGTCGTGCGATCTGAGAATGGAAGTTCC
>JAWQUT010000228.1:1051464-1080291 GCA_033807755.1 Ellobium chinense
ATATATATATATATATATATATATATATATATACACACATACACACTTCCCAGGACAATCACAACAATCGAGAACAGTTGATGGCAGGAATGGACGGCGGTATCTCTCTCTCTCTCTCTCTCTCTCTCTCTCTCTCTCTCTCTCTCTCTCTCTCTCTCTCTCTCTCTCTCTCTCTCTCTCTCTCTCTCTCCCCGTCTCTGCTGTATTTGATTGCCTTTGCTCTGCTTGATCTTTCTGAGATGTTTATATGAAGAGTCAGTGGGTGGTTGTATTTTTCAAAATATACTATTTATGAATATATTTTTTTCAGATATGGATCATCAAACAATTGAAACCTGGTTCCACCAATTTCCCCTTCTTTTATAATAATGTGTTTTGTTTTTCAGTATTCCCACCCAATAAATAATACCAAAACTGATGATACCTTCTACTAGTGCCCTATAGTGGAGAGAAAGAGATAAGGATGTCATCAATATTAAAGATCTAATATTTTCTAATGACCTAGATAGTAGCAAAATCTAGGTCAGCGCCTGAAGTATGAAAGTGTCTGCCCTTAGAAGTGACGTCACATGTTCACAACCTTCTTGGCATCAAGGGCTTGGGGGATACGGTTTTTGCCCAGTGAAGATTAAGATGTCAGCTCAGAATTGTTGTTCAAACTACAAAAAGCTATTTCAGTGGAATCCATATTCTCTCACCCGGACAGGGCTCAGTTCGATGTGGATAGTTTATGAACGAGGACGAGTGCTCAAAAAATGAAACCAACCTTGTGTAATGAAAAGTGAACAGATTTGTCTAGGAGTAATAGAAGTGCCATGAAATCTTTTTTTAGTATCTCCGGCGTTACAGTTTGTCAAGTTCAGTACTGATCAAATGAAAAGGCAGATCTACTTTTCAAACTACCAGTAAGGCTGGTCTTCTTCTAGATCTTAACTCCCTAGGGAAATAGAATCATTTGTTGATGTTACTGTGGATAACAACATGATCATGAGAGTCAACTGGTTATGGACGTAGTAATTTCAATGTATTTATATGACGTTATACAGTGGAACATGGATAATGCGTACAACTTGGGAGCGATCAAAAGTGTACTTGTTAACAGAAATACGCATTAATCATACACGTACTCTTAAAACGGAACAAAAAGTCTGTACTCAGTATCCATGTTACACACTAATCGCATTCTTAATAAATGTGCTCAACTGTTATTTCAACCCGATCATCTGTAATGATCAGGGGCTCGACTGACAAGACCTTCTTCCAGAAATCTATTATTAGTTCTTTTGTTTTCTTAACACTGAATAATAAGTAATGACAATTACATCAATTTTCAAACTAATTAACCGTCTCTCTGTGCTTATCTAGAGCTAGTAAACAGGTCGCTCCTGAGCAACATTCCAGCGGTTATGGCTATTGAGGTGCCAAATCTTATCGGAAGCCTATAAACAAACGTGACCAAGTAACACAGCTGCGTTATTTTAATCACGCACGTGACCAATCTACTTTTAAATGTTACTAAAAAAACCAAAGGAATGTTTGCCATTAATTTTGCCTACCACAAAAGAAATGCAAGCCTATGACCTAACAGAGTGTTATTCTAGATGGCACCTGTTAATAGGCGTGGTAACATGGTGATGCTGAGGTGGTAAATTTTAATGGTGAGGGAGAATCAATTGCAACTTCGTAGCGTTAGCGTATGTCTCCTTCAATTAGAAACACAATTGTAAGCAAGTCTCCAACATGTATCAGTCATAAGCACAGACTTTATACAGAAATAGGGACTCCGACTTTCACTTTTTTTTTTTTTCAGAAGGGTCATTTCATGTAAAATGTTACCTGAGGACCCATTTTTTTTTTCAAATGCAGCTTATTATAAAGCAAGTTGGTGCATCATTGTGCAGAATAGCTGGGATAGTTTAATGTATTTAGAAGAAAGAGTTCATTACCTACTTTGCAAAGTAGCTTTCTTCTCTAGAATATTGTGGGACCATTGTGTCCCATCAGTTGCCAATTTTTTGTCCCATCATTTACTCAGAAAGACGGCCCTAGTGTGCAAAATTATTGTTATTGGATAAAATTGTTTTATCCACATGTTAAGATGCATCATCAGTGTATTAAAGTATGTTTTTCTATTATCAGTGGTTGCATTTCAGAAATTTTGCTACTTTGGGTTACAATGTAAAAACGAAGGTACTTTTTCTGTCCCATCAGTTACCAACCCTATGAGGTGTGATTATATAAGATCCAATTTATCTCTTAAGTCAAATGTTAGTTTTGTCAGTTAATTTGCCTTTGCTTTTTTTATTTGTGTGAAGAAAACTAAATAAAATGAATTATAAGTAAATCTGCGAGTGCTTTTTGTTTGAAAAGTGTTGTCTAAATGTCCCGTCAGTTACCATGGACTAACCCAGAATGAAATAGATAATTATAATGATGTGAGTCATACAGAAGTGATACACTTGTAAGAATATACAGACATGGACTTAAACTAGAATGACTGATCTTTCTATGCTGCATTTAAAATGTTTTTTTCCTTTTTTTGCCAGATAATGCAAGGTGGCAGTTAAAATACAAAAGTAGAGGTGGGAATTCAGACTTCTTCGCTCAGAATAACGCTATCTTTAGCCCGGACTCGTAAAAGTATGTATGAAAGTAAATATATACTTTCTTTTTTTATTTGCAGGACAGAAATTGATTACATTTTTCTTCCAAGTTCCATAAATAGTCCAATTAAAACAATGTACACCCACCCGCTCCGGGTTTTGCCATGGACAGAGACTTGAGAAACTTACAATATATCTACGAAAATTGCTGCGTATTAGCATCATATTGTTGACAAAGAGACTGCTTGAGAAATTGGATTTCCAACAGACTGGCCGTCGAGCAGTGGAGGGAAGAACCTGACTGAATATAAAGAATATCATAAATACGACTTAGTCAAAGAAAAATGTGAGTATTATTATCAATATGGCTACAGGTCTTCATAATATATCAGAGGGCACCGATATGGCTGCAAGTCTTAACAACTCGAACACTTCAGTGATGTCCACCGAAATGACCGATGAACCTAAGCCTGATTTTGAAGTGGAGTACTATTCCGGCGACGACATGGTAGGCATTGTTCCCCAGAAACCTTACGTCTGTGTCATTTACACTCTTCTAGTCCTGGGACTTGTTGGCAACTCTCTTGTCTTCGTTCTCATGCAGCACGCATGGTTCCGGCATATGTCCTATTCTGTCTATCTGCGCTGCCTGGCGGTCTGCGACACTCTTTACTTGACATTTAATTGTATCGAAGACATCATGGATCATCAGTTTGATTTTCTAGATACATTCCTGACGGCAGGCTCAAACGGCGTGTACTTGTGTGCGCCGTGGGGCTATATCAAAAGTGTCGCTAGATATGCATCACCTTGGCTGATCGTGGCCCTCACATTGGATAGGTATGTTGCCGTCGTGATACCACTGAAGCGTGCCATCTTCTGTTCCTTGAAGACAGCCGGAGCGGTGACTGTTGGAATCCTCCTGTATGTCATGCTAGAGTCAATCGTCGGGGCAGTGCACGACACCATTCTTGTCGACGAAGACAACATTAAATATTGTGATACGTTGGGGGACTCCGTTTTCGATAACTACAGTTACGTCAGGCTTCTTCTTCTGGAGTCGACCTTGCCTTGTTTCCTGATTCTTGTCCTAAATATCCACACGATTGTGGCCGTGAGAAGGAGTCACAAGTTCAGACAGTCCTTCATAGACAAAGAGAAGAAGAAAGCAGGATCGGACAAAGTCACAGTTTCCCTCATCGCCGTGTCCATCATGACTTTCCTGACACTCGTGCCGCTGGCTACTGTAGAGGTGAGGCTGAAATGTTCTATGAATTTTGACTGACCAGAGTTTTACTCCTAACCAGATTTAGATTTGGAGATCATGCGATACAGACTTTCTATATTGAGACAAATGTCCGAAGTCGATTATGTCATAAATGTGTCATTATTCTACACTAAAGAATAAAATTTGTTCCAAATTGAATGAAATCAACAAGCTGTTGTCTAAATGTGCAGATTTTTATGCACACACTCAAGTTTGAAAGATGCTCATACTACTGAATTATAGTATAGTCGCCTATTACATGCACGTATACATGGAGCTCCTTCATGATAACAATCCTACGTATTTTGTAGCATTATTATACTACTTTACGAAAAAAAAAATCATTCCGGTTTATTTACTTTCTTGATATCTCACAACATGTAGGCCTGTCTTAGGAAAAAAATAATTCATTGCTTATCAAAGAAATCGAGGCATGATCCAGCGAGATTCATAATGAGTTCAAAGGACGTAACAGATTCCTTTAGATTTGAAGACTTTTTTAATGGCACATGGTGAGTGTTTCCCCTTTTTTATCAGAGTCTTGACAACTGGGAGAAGGTGTGTAAATGTACATGGAGCACAGTATGCTATTTCAGTGTATGCTTTTTCATTGTCTCTGAGTAAAGATCTCCAAGTTTCCATGGCTGTAGAAGATGACGCCCTCTAATGTATCGTAATCTTTCGTATCCCCCTCTATCTTTGGTGCTCTGCCGCCATGTGGAGTAGCAAAGCCCAACGGTTAAGATGTTGGACTCAAGATGTAAAGGTTGTGGGTTCGATTCCCGATCCCGGTCATGTTGTAGATGCCTTGGGAAAGCATTTCATGAACATTTTCCTCATTCCACCTGTCTGTAAAATGAGTACTTGGCTAATGGCAGCGGAAGATGTTGTCAGAATGCTAGTGATCAGTGCCTGTAAATGGCAGCAACACTGTATGCTCCCCAAGGCGCTCCGAAAGTCTTAGACTGGAGTAATAATAGTATAAAGTCGCGTGGGCGGGCATTAGCCTCGATACGAGACTTATAAACTGCATTACTATTATTATTACAACTACCTCAGGCCCTCTTCCTTCCCCAAGAAGACGAATTGTATATATNATATATATATATATATATATATATATATATATATATATATGTATAATATTATAGACACAAGACTCTTAGTCAAACATAAGCCCCCTTCTCCCTCAAAACAAAGGAAAAATAGTGACTGTTCATAGTAATTGGAGACGCGTTCTTCCAGGTAATGAAAGGTGTCTTTGGCATCTTGGTTATTTTCTTTATTAAACTCAGTGTATCGCAAACTGCGGACACAATGCTTGTTTCGTGACTGCTCACAGCTTCAAATTCACTCTAGTAGTGTGTGATATTAATTTATAAGATTCCTTATTGGTTGTCTGAGATCTTGGTTGCACTAATCATACCACGGTTACTGACATTAAGTTTTGATCTCTGTTATTTTGGAACGTTAACACTATACACACACAGTGCCTTTCTCTGTTCCACATCGTATTCTAGCGGGAGTAGTTGAATGAAGATGATACCGTGATAAGTACATAAACACATTACCATACAGATTTTAAGCGAATATTACCACACACCAGGTTTAACACACCAGGTTTAACACACCAGGTTTAACACACCAGGCCTTGATTGTTCGTGATTATCACAGATCAATGATTCCAGGTGATTGAATTCTTTTGGCAAGCGCAGTACGACGAGTATGCGGCGGACATGGCGTCTCGCAACGTTACTGATGTTAACGAACCTGATAATCTTGTATTTCTCCACGATACCTGGCCTGTTTTCAACCTGATCAGCATGGTGAACTTCTGTCAGAACTTTTATGTCATGGTGATGACTGGTCCTCGATACAGGTAAGACCACTCTTTCTCGTCCAGGAGGTAGTGTTGGATTATTATACCGTGAGAGGTGAACAGGGTGAGGTGGGATGGGGTTTTGGAAGTGTGTGTGTTTGTGTGTGTGTGTGTGTAGGGGGGGGNGGGGGGGGGGGTGGAAGGGGGCGGCAGGCAAGACAGATTCAAAATTATTTTTTAGCAGATCGCAACCTTCGTTTTTTTTTAAATTCTATATTCGGCCATGATATTATTGTCAAATACTGGCTTATAACCACTCTTATTCTTGTTAGCTAGGCTCTTCAAAAAAGGCAGTCAGGAAACAATTTATTATCAACACGGGGAAAAGTAAATTAGAGTGGAACCCGTGCACGCCGGTCACCCTGCATAAGCGAGACGATTCCCTTTAAACGGAATGTTTATTATTTAAATGTATGCTTGTACACAGGACGATTTGCCACTTCAGCAAGATGATCTCGAAATCAATTTTCATAGCATTCACAAGATCTTTAGCTAGAATAACTCTTACTATCATGCTCAGTTACAATGCCTGTTTGTACTTGTTTGTCCGCCTACTGAAGGTGCAAAGAGCGAAAAAAAGAGGGGTGTCTGCGTTTACACCTGCGCAGTGATCGACATTATTATGCAGTACATGCTAATCAGCACTGTCAGTTAAGCTTGCCGTGATGATGAATCGGTCACGTAGATATGACCATTCCTTGCCTTTGTCCGCACTGCATGAATGTTGTTTTGAAACATGCCGCTTTCGTTTGCTTTAGCCTAATCCGTAAGAAGTTTCTGTGTCGGTGTTAAGGAAGAGAGAGGAACGGCAGACCGCCTTCACTTTATGGATGTTCGAACTTTCGTAATTTCTCCGTTTTTTTGTTTGTTTGTTTGTTTTTTTTCAATCGTGTCGGCTGTATTTTCTGCATATATAAACTTGTAGAGTATGCCTACCAGACTGCGGCCAGCTCAAATCGCGGCCAGTTTCCGGAATGATCAGTAAGCTCTATGTTCATTAAGAATTGACGGAATTTGCCCCGAGGTTAATTCGCAAAGATTTATGTATTTCCGGGTAAATTTGGAGACCATCTGACTTCCTTTGGATAGATTTTTTCTTATATTTCCCTCCGTTTGCTAAAGTAAGACTTTCATTAAGCAAGTGCGGCACCCTGTAGGGGTAAAATTGGATAAAATTGGGTAAAATGAGTTTAAGGCAGTTTGTTAAACAGCAACATGTCCTTTATCGAATCCTGAAGTTATTTTCATGATACCTGTCTCAAAAAGTGTATTTTGATGCAAAAGGAAATGATTACCCTCTATCAAATGCATCTATCGGGTAATCTTTATCGTCAATTATCTCAAAATCACAGTTTTCGTCACTCTATCCCTTCGATCTGACTTTTTTCTGGTCCAATTTACATAAAATTTTGCATAACAACTCTCCAAGCCCCTGTTTTGAGAATGTCATGGGCTTTTTTCGATATCTTGTATTTTTGGTGTTTTTTTATGACATTTTAAAAAAAATTATTAAAAAAAAAACTATCCAAGAAATCAAAAAAAGCCCGTGACATTCTATTTTAAATAAAGTGATCTTTCAAATGAAAAAAAAACCCAGCATCCTACCATGTATTGTTCTCCAGATCGAAGGGTTCAAAGTTATGCAAAAGTCATCCATATTTTCCAATATGACGGCCAAACAATTGGCGTTTCCATAGCAACGGAGGGAGGAAATTGCGAAAAACCCCAGTTTATCTTCCTTCCTGGCCCTACGTGACCCATTTTTTACCCCAAAATGACAAAGTTCCCTTTATTAATGAAAATCACCTAGTTCTGCCGCACGTGCCCTTAATTTTGGTTTGGCGGCGTCATTTAATAATCTCGTTACGTGTACAGAACACTAGGATTCCTTCTGGATTCGGGAGTGCCTGAACGTGGGAACAGGCCTTAACCTACGCGTTTATTTTAAAACCAACCAAAAATCCCGTCTCTCCGCTAACAATGATCAAAATACGTGTGCTGTGGTCTCCTAAACTAGGGGTTTAACCGTGATAACTATAATTTTACAAAACTTCCGTTTTGGCCAGTCACTCTATCAAAATATAATGATTAACCATTTACTTGAATAGTAAGTGGGACAATTTGTCTGAACCTGATGAACAGTAAAGTTTGCACGGGTTCCACTGTATTTTTTTCTTTTAAAAGAATTCAAGCGGAAAAAGTCAACTTTGGTTGAATGATGTCATTTCCAAAAGATCATCAACAATTTAATGGTGACAATAAACGGGAGCTTGAACTTTCAGCTCAAATGGTGCCAGTCATACACCACTTTATGCATAATAAATGAGAGCTTGGAGATGATTTCATAAGGTTTAATGTAAAACAGACACACAGACACACAGACACACAGACACACAGACACAGACACACACACACACACACCACACACACACACACACACACATACACATACATACACACAATATATATACACACACATATCTACACACACACACACACATACACACATACACACACACACATACACACACATATACATACACATACACACACACACACATATATACACACACACACACACACACACATATACACACACACACATACACACACATACAAACACACACACACACACACACACACAAACTCTTTAATTTTTTTTCCCTTGCGATTCTTTTGCAAACATGAAGTCTGAGCAAACAGAACGAGTGCGATTTTGCGTCCATGTGTGGCTATAGCCCCTTACGTTAGACATAGAGAATGACATCCACAATTACTGTGCTAAACAAACAAAAAAAGCTTGATTTGAATGGCTCGAACATTACAAAAGAGGAGGGGGGGGGACCCGCTTGTGTTATTTTGTTTACCCACTTACCGACTGGGCAACAAAGAGGATGGAAGGGATGAAATTTGCCACCACTCATATTTGGATGACCTGACAAAACCCGGCCTCAGATAGATATAATGGTTTTGCGAGAAAGCCTGAACCAAATTAACATCGCAGGCAAATTGCTACCATTAAATGACCCAGAGCTGGGATAAGTGCAACTTAACGAGAGTAAACGATAGATCTTGGTGTCATTTTGATTTGCCACCAGGGATGAGTGAGAGAGGAACTAACTGAGAACGGGGACCCTGTTCCCAGAGCAGTTATCAATTTAAGGCATCATCGTTATCATCATCATCATCATCATCAACAACATCATCATCATCATTTTCAAAACAATAGAGACTCCTAGACTGTGTAACATCGAAAGAATTTAATAAAAAGTTCCAAATTTTGGGACAAGTGTCCTTCTTCAGGGAACAACTAAGAAATCATCATCGTCATCATCATCATCATCATCGTCATCATCATCAACAACAACAACAATGACGACAACAACAACAACAACAACATCAGTGGTTTACCTGAATCTTTCATGAAAACGTGTGATAGCTCAAAAGCAAACCAGGATTAGTATCAACCAGTCACTCACACAGGCAGTAGTTATTAATTTGGTATAGAATACTGTACTTACCTTGTGAGTGTTCGCCACAGGATTGTGGTGTGAGACTGAAACGGTGTGAGTGACATGTACTGGTGTTCGTGGGTGAGTACATTCACTCTTTGAACCGGATACTCCCTCCCCCAAGAAAGTTTACTTACATGTAACTCACCTGTCCAAAAAAAACCTCAAAAAAGCTTTTCATGTGGCCAAACTAGGTCAGCCGACGCCCACTTTTTATTTATTCGCACCTCTGTTGTCCAGTCGCAACCCTAGTTTACCAGTAACTATAAGCATTATTTGAAGGGCTCTACGGCAAAACGCATTATACACCATTCGGGGGTTATGGCAAAACAGTCCAGATACAAAACATATTTTTTTGTGAACGGTGAAATTTAATTCTGAAATAATGTAGACCAAATGTCGTTCTACTGAGTGGAAATATGCATGTATACTACGTACTCCTACCGCTACATGAAGCTTGCAGAATACGCTAAAAATTTAAATTGTTGGATAACGCGTTTTGTCATGCAACCCTTCATTTAATCCTTCACGTTTTCTTGCCTGACGGAATGGACTCGTTCTAAATCTCGGGAGGGTCACGTGATCAGGGAAGTCGCTGCGTTTTGTTTTTTTTTTTTAATGTGGAAAGCACTGGTCAATGAAAGAAAACAGACACAATGGCTCGCTATTGTGCGGCTTGTGGGTGTAATAACAGTGGCATGGGGACAAGAAGAAAGCTGGAGTTACTTTGCATGACCAAAGAATTAAAAAAAAAACACAAATATCTAGGCGGTTCCCTCTTCATCAGTTGTTATAGCAAGATGACCTGAAATGCTAGGATGGTATGCAGTAACTAGATTAACTTATTAGACTAGCTTGGGTGGCATGTATACTAGAAATTGTGAGAAGGGGGAGGGAACTATATAAAATATGCTAACGTTGTTAAATGATCTCATGCGGCTCTGTCACATCCCCTCTCCCCCTCCCGCTTTTCATTCACACTCAGCCATATAGATCCATACATCTTTAATTACGATTTCTTTAACTTTGCTATCGGCAGGACATATATTAATCACAATCAGTGGTCTAGAACAAGTTCTGATTGATTCATTTAACCTGCTATCTAAACTAGACTCTGAGCTGGAGGCGGTCTTAGACATCTAATTTCTAAACTATAATGGGAACAGACAGAAATTATTGTAAATCTAGCTCTAGATTAAATGTGTTTTACCTCGCCTTCGAGGGTGGTTCTACAAATCACAAGATATACGACTGCCTTCCTCATCTCCGCCTTCACTCGAGATTTGATAGAGAACAGTTTTCAACATTTGGTCCACTCTCAAGTTGTTTAAGTCTATTTCAGTAATAAATAAGTCCTTAACCTTCCAAGACTCAACAGTAATAATACAGTTAAATAAACAATTTGTTCTATATAATAAGTAAATTGATATAACTGGATACACTGAAACGAAAGCTGACATTATATGGCATGTTGGTACTGTGAGGAATTATGTTTCTGTTATGACATATCTTCATAATGTATGGGCACTCCGAATTCTGTGTGAAATATAGCACCATAGCTCTTATGGGGTGAAATAATGTATGTCCTTTAATATGTGTTAGAGGTGTAGGTATTGTCGATGGCATAAGCATGATTTAAGGACTCTGTGTACTCCAAAATTCTCGCATTGGTACATTTTTTCAGCACCATTAGTGCTCTCTGAATAGAAACATACGCCGGTTCCGCCGTTGTTCTCATTCTGAAATCCCTGATCACGTGACCAATCGCTGAGAGGGGGAGATTTAGAACGAGTCCTAACTGGCTAATTCGAAAAAATTATAAATCGCATTATTATTATTATTAATATAGGTTAATTCAAAGTCCAATAACTTCAAGAAATTGGCAAGCAGTGGATTTAAATCTTAGGCACTGTATTAGAGAGCTATAATCTATAATTTATAATTGCTGCAACTTTAATTGACCAAAATGGTATATGTAGATCACGGCAAAGACCTTAAAAATACATGAAGGGTTTCATGACAAAACGCGTTATCCACCAATATGAATTTTTAGCTTATTCTACATACTTCATGTAGCAGTAGGGGTATTTAGTATACATGTATATTTCCATTCCATAGACGGACATTTGATCTATATTACTTAAGACTTAAATTTCGCCTTTCACATAAAATATGCTTTGAGTCTGGTCTGTTTTGCCACAACCCCCGAATGGAATGGTGTATAATGCGTTTTGCCATGAAGCCCTTCACATGTTCAGAAAATGACGTGCCAGGGTCACTGCACACAGGGCATGCTATTATTAGACATGTGTTTTTCATTTTGTTGGCTGTAACAAACTGACAATACTACCGTAACTAGAGATTTAAAATACAATACTACTATACCTAGGTATTTAAAATCTGCTGCATGAACAGACAATATCTAGTCGGCTAACGTGTGCAAAATTTCAAGGTAGGTCTAATAAATTTTGAACGCTTGAAGTTATCAAACTTTGAAATTAAGTAAAATTTTTTTTTTTGAGGGGGGGGGGCAGGGGAAGGGGCGAGAGGGCACCCGAATCATTCATATGATTAAAGAATCCAGGAAACGCCATGGAAAGCCACCGATGGGTTCATGTTCACATAGAAACACGGCATGCTGGTGAAAGCACTGAAATCTGCCATCTCATCTTCAAAACAGCTCACACGCCGGTGGTCAAGCATTATCTAATGCTAGACACGCAATCAGCAATGTGTTTTATACAGGGGTAAAAATTTAAAGTCCATCTGCCTCACTGATTAAAAGTCTTCAATTGTGTCAGCTTAATAAGCCTATCTCAAAACAGTCTAATGAGCCTAGAACAGCCCAGGAAGCCTGTCTCAAAACAGCCTAATAGGCCTAGAACAGCCCAGGAAGCCTGTCTCAAAACAGCCTAATAAGCCTAGAACAGCCCAGGAAGCCTGTCTCAAAACAGCAGCCTAATAAGCCTAGAACAGCCCAGGAAGCCTGTCTCAAAACAGCCTAATAAGCCTAGAACAGCCCATTAAGCCTGTCTCAAAAAGTCTAATAACCCTAGAACAGCCCAGTAAGCCTGTCTCAAAAAGTCTAATAAGCCTAGAACAGCCCATTAAGCCTGTCTCAAAACAGTCTTATAAGCCTATCTCAAAACTTAAACTTTATCATTACGTCTCTCATCCTTATCATATCATCGCAGTCTACTAATACTCCACTAACTTAGCTTAATATTGTACAGGTTGTGCTGATTCTTTCTGTTACTAGCGAAGTCTTAAACTCACGAGTGAAAAATAATTTGCACGATAATTAAGACGAGTATTTGACCTACTACAGCCTATTAAATGATAACATTGACAGCAGGACCTTTGGCATGGAACAGCAAATGCGTTGAGATGTGTCAGAATAAAATACTTGCCTAGACACATACGACCACGCAATGTGACAATCTAGCCTTCTTACTGCGATGAATTGAGCATTATTAGTGCTTACTGTTACTGTACGTGTGCGACCACAGTACCTATCCACGAATATTGTGTTTTATTATAGGATTTCTTAACAAACTCGACATATTTTCTTTAAAGGAATTGGCACAATTAGGACAAAGGGAAACAAGACTGTGAAACGTAAAGAGGATAATTAAATAAAAATGTAATTCCGACTGCACAGTTATAATTATGCATGTACACTTCAGGAAGCTCTTGTAAATAGGGTAGAGACTCAGAACCAGAAAGTTGAACATCCGGCATTTTGTCAGAGGAGCGAGATAGTAGAAAAGCAAATTTTGTTTAAGGAATCTCTCTATATATACGAGGTATAGGTTAAAGAGAAATCTCTGTCCCTCTGTCATTTGTATTCACAAAATCTGCAAATCTAGGGCATGTTGGTCCGTGGACATATAAGGAAACTTTCGGGATTGAAGATCTGTTTCAATGTTACTCTAATTGTCCACCGGCAGCTGACGATCTTTTCAACGTTTGAGAGAACATGGCCTCTGCACACCAAAAGTGCGTCATTTCCGTTGTTATATACAAAGAAAAATATTTCTGGTGTCTAAAATTAGGTGTTGAAAGAAGATGCGGAAGCTCATAACGTGTTGCTTTCATTTGCCCTGTCTGTTATTGTATAGTGCATTCAGCAGGCAACATCTGTATTTCATGATTTCCGAGTGAGTTTGTGTGTAACAAGACATGCATTAAAACAAAACAGGATGGCACTCTAGGGTTCCCAACGCCTATTTTAATATTCCTCTTCGATTCAATGAATTATGTTCTACACAGCCATTTACCAGCAGTACCGCGATAATCAAATCAAGCTATTCTATTATCCACAGCGATACAAGCCGATACTCTCTAAAACATAAAGGATTTTATTAAATTTAGAACTTCTCCAAATTAATTCAAACTGTGCTTATATACTCTAACACCAGCTGTTCCACACGTTGGGCCATATTCCCGTCAAAATGATACCTCACTCCTCAGATTCTTGAAAATTTTACAAAATTAAGAAGGAATGCACAGAGAGCTGCGCATAGGTTCACAAATCTAGGTTTCACTAGTATAGGTGTCTAAAGAACATGTATTATTTTGTTTTGAAACTGAAATACTAAAGACCCGCCTAATACCCTACAGTATTGTCCAACAAGGAGTACAGAACCTCTAGTTGAACCTAGACTATATCTTTCCGTTCCTCTATTGCAGACAAGTCTTGCTTCAGTACTGCTGCAAAAAGCGTTCTCTTCAGACGGGAAGTGGGAAGGACAGCAGCTCAGGCCCAGCAACGAAGTTCACAAGCAACATCTCAACTGTAGCCACTGCAGAACAAAACAAGTAACATTGGCAACCTTACACTAATATCCTCTGTCAGATATTTCATGGATGAATCACGTTCGAAGCATTACTGAGGTGTTTTTGATGATATCGTAAGGGCATAATTGAAGAGCGTTTTTCCAAAAGGCACTAAGTCCACTTTCGTTGAAAATTTAGCTAAGTGTTACACACCAAGGCATTCCTACTCTCTTTTCATCCTGTGCCTTGCTGATGCTTCAAAACAAGCTTAGTCCACATTAACCAAGCTGGTAAAATATTGCCTTTTTTTCTAAAGGGGTTGCAGAATAACACAATTTGTCAACAACATTATTTGATGTATGCGTTTACAAAGATCTCATTTAACATGTCTCTAAAGTTACTCTTAAAATACTCTTACTTTATGTGGAGAGAGGAATTTGATATTTAAGTCCACCTGTCTTTCACTTAAAATTTGTTTCTACTGACAAAAAATGTAAATTGGACTTAGTGCCTTCTGGAATAACGCTCTTCAATTGGCTTCTGCTCATGTTGAATTTGAGGGATTAAAGGACACAGAGTTAAAAATAATACACGACTAAATAAATGATACCATAAGCGATTATCATCACTGCCATACCGGCATTGTTCACTTTATCGTAGGACTGTCAGTTTTAAATCATCACTGACTTACAACACAACACAACACAACACAACACATTAAGTACAGTAGTAGACACCAGTTTCATGGGACAGTCCAGCTTGAGTCCAGGAACGTCTAAGACTGTTCTAATGTTGCAGTCTATAATTATGTCAGCGGTCTCCCTTTCCAGAAGTGGGTCAAGATTTGGCAAGAGCATAAACCGATATAATTTTTTTTTATATTTTTAACATGGGCTAATTGTTTGTCTCACTTCAGACAGTCGAAGTTCCACTAAATTGGATGAATACTAGTATCTCTCCGCCAGCTAACCTGATATTTTTTCTTTAGACTTAACGTTATGTTGGAAATCTCCTCATCTGAACAGTCGTTTTACAACGATGATACAAATGGCGATGAAACAATAGCCGTGATGAACAGTGATGATGACTACTGTGATGAGCAGGGTTGAAAAGTTTAATCTGACCCAAAACTGCATGTACAAAACCACTAATCTCCAGGACAAAGACAACACCATTATCGACTAATTCTAAATCACCGACATCATGTTGCATCTTTCACCTCCTGTGGTCTCAGTTTCACCGTTTACATAATAGATGAATGACCGCATATCATTTCTTGATAATCTATTTTATTCCATTCAGACTCAAATGTTTATTCTCGTGCATCTGCCCTTTCACTTTCCACTTTTCTCACATTTCAGTGTTTTGTGCCAGCTCGTAAACGGAATGGGGATGGAGAGCTTGATTTTTTTGTTGCTTATTCAGACAGCTCGATTTCATAAAAAAAGTTCAGTACTAATCATTAGCCTCATATGGTAGGAATTATCGTGATATCTTTTTACACTGATCAAAACGTTGGTGCAACGCTCCTCGTTTGAAGATCAGTGAAGGACGTGAATATATCTGAATATCTTCAAGAATGTGCAAAAAAAAAAAAAGGGTGTACTAACTCAGGGTTATGTCGTTACTTGAAGAAATCCAGATGCACCTTTCCTTTTCCCTGGTATGATGCCCAGGGGCAACACTTGCCCATAAAGGGTTAATATTGTCACAGATATGTAATCGTTCTTGTTACGAAGGGAGATAAAAACTCACATTGAGAAATCAACAGAACGACACCTAGGAGTTATGACGCAGGTGTGGCCCAGCCCCTTTGCAGTGTCTGGAAGTCAAAGGGCCGAAACACTTCTTAGATAGGGGTATCTTTCTCTGAAGATCTTCTGTTGCCTCGCTTTACGAGTTAGAGAATTTCCTAGTTATGGCTGTTATGAATTATAAAGGGAGATAAAAGCTGAACTTCAGAATTTTAGTTTATGTGGTATTATCTACCTTCATATTAAATTCCCTGATGCTCGTGTGTATGCCGTTTCAAAATAATGGTTATATGTACCGATAAGGTGAAATGGACAGGGTAAGGAGTCTAATGATATAGTCAAGGAAAGTACCGCTTTTCTACTCCAGTTAGCGGCTTCACCAGGGAGATTACGTCTCCATCCGAATAGGAAGTAACTCACCAGCAGTTATTTTCACCCGTCCCTAACGCAAGTCTACTGTAGATAGTAGATTCGCAGCGCGGATTTGGAGAAGCTGACAGATCTAGGAATGTGTCATGAGATCATTTAACTTTGAGAGCTAGGCACGCTTACAGGTATGAAGATGACAATGATTTTTCACTGCTAGCTATATCCGCATTTTCATCTGCCCCATTTCATTAAAATATTGAAATCCAGAAACACACACCAAGAGCAATTAGATTTTGAGTTATTAGGGCAGGAAAAGACGACCTAAAATTTTATGTCCCTTTCACTCCGTACACACAGTCACCCGACACCTCTGGCAGCAACTAGAAATTCTATAAATTAGTGATGGTAAAAGCTAAAATATAATCTAAGTCTGCAGCCGCTCTCCAACCATTCAGATTCCTTTAGTACTGAATCAAACCCATAGTTTCCCCTCCCCATTGCAAGCTCAGACAAAACATGCCCTCTATGCTACACTCATTTGGCACATTTATACCTTAAAATTACTCCCTTTGATGGAAGTTATACACTGCATGCACCGCTTGTTGCACTAATTTTATAATTTATATAATTCTTCATAACATTATATTCTTCAATCCTTTTGGTTATGTATTGCTATATTTTATCTTTGATGTAACGATGTTTCGAGGATGTTGGTTATAAAGATTTCAAGATTTCAAAGGTTTTATTAGGCCATAGGCCAACATAATGCATACCAATACAACATTACATTAGTACAATCCACTGTCAAGACATAAACCGTGTTCCTCATGCACACTATTGCCACTCATCTACCACTTTCTCATCTAGCTGACATCCAGACTTGAGTTAAACTGGCACACAAATCATGACTATCATCACTCACTCTCTCAAACTACACTCTCTACTTGTCTCTCCTCNCACACTATTGCCACTCGTCTACCGAAAAAAAAAATCCTTGCCAGAGGGTGCCCATTTTGGCTCAAATTTCTGAATTATATTTCTTCAATATTCCGAAACATAATTTACTCAGTACACGTATGTCTTCACCCCATTCACTTTTAAAGTATTTTACTATATCTATACATGTTTGGTTTAACTTTTAAATATCCCGGGAGTAGTTCTTTCCAAAATTCCTTAAACCGTGGACATACTATCAGACAATGGAACTCATCCTCTATATCATTACATAAGATACATTTTCTATTCATATGGTCTACTTTAGGTCTCTCCCACCTCCCCTTTTCCACCATGAATGCATGTGAGCTTAGTCTGATCCGAGTAAGAGCCATTCTCCTTGCTTTGCACTGACATACGTGTAAGTAACTTTCATATTCCAGGTCTGATTTGATATGTTTTTACAATCTATTATTACTAATGGCAGTAACTGCCTCCCTCCATTCCTGTCTATAACAGTCTGCTAAGCGTGTTTTAAACTCAGAAAGAAATACGTTTTCATCTTCAACATTCTGTTCCATCCATACATATGCGATATCAAGTGTCATAAACTCCTGGCATGAAGTTTCAGATGTCCAGTTTTTTCTTGTTGGTAAAGTAAAACTCTTCATTTAATATAAAACCTCAGCAAATTGACAATATACTATATTTGTGATGATGATTGATATTGGTGATTATGATTCGATTATGATTGTGATTATGATTATGATGTAATAATCTATTTCTCTCTTATGCATTGTAATACTGAGACTCACAGACACACTGTATAATTATCTTAAATGTGTTGTTGGTGATGCAGCTTCCCAATATCAGTAGTATGTCACATTCTGGGGGTATAAAGTTATACATAATAAGGATGTTTCGCATGATGAATACAAACTTATATAACCCCAATATAAAGCAATCAAGACATGAATAAATTAAACAAAGTAGCAACCACAACAAAAACTCTCAGTATTTTGAAGTCCAACAATCATTTTTTCTCGGTTTTTCTACCTATCGGCATGTGCGACATATTACTGATTTTGTCTTGACACATCTTACTGTTGTGTTCGCATTCACCAATTTTTTTTTTTTTGCGGCGTTGTTAATCAAGCGGGGTGGAGAATAATATTACTTCGATACTATCGGGATGACTTAGATCCTTGATCCAGTCTTATGTCCACATTCGCACTGAATAGTTGATAGGAGAGATACCTGAGGACTGTTACTTGGCTAGGCAGTTGGTTTTGGGTATGATCGGACTTGAAAAAGAAGTAAGTTCCGATCCGTTCAAAAAAAAAAAATCAGGCATTCCGTTCACGATCACGTTCACATTGAAATAAAGGAACGCTGTTCGCTCCATTCACGAAACTGGAACTTAGTTCATGTGAACGGAGTTCCACCCAACCCCGGTTTTGACCTATGCCTATACCATCATGTTCAAGGCATGATGGCAGACTTGATCCTCTGTCTACTGAACGAAAAATATTAGTTTAAATCTGATGTTTTTTTAACACTTTATCATTTGCTCACTGTTTTAAATGCTTAAAACACACTTGCTTTTTTTTTTTGCATGCGATTATTTCTAATGTAGGTTGATGTCATCATTGTTATAATCAGTGTGATGAGTTGCTTTGGTCTACCTATTAAAAATGTGCTACAACTAAACAATAAATGCATTTTGATTTCAGTGTTTTGGTTTTTTTTTTTTTTTGGCCTTGTAAGCATCTGTCAAATTTATATGCAGATTACCTAGAGTTTGTCTTTCACGCACTGTAAGTACAAAATTCAAAAAAATAACTCAGCATGTTTTTTTTAAGGAGCGTTTACTCAAATCACATATCATAATATTTTATGTTTTCATTTTGTAATGAAAGTGCTAAGACAGATATAGATGTACCTATCCATATATGCTGCCTAGACAAGTAGCTTACAGCTGTACACTCTAAACATGACGGTGAAGTCAGGTACAATAAGATGTGCTTCTCTAAAATGCTTCTTAGACTGGTATACTTCCCTATAGAAAGTGAAAATAGGGAAAATGAATTATAATAGCGATATTGCTTGGATTAGCAAAGTTTGATAGAGGACGTCCAGGAAATAAATACGAGGTGTGCTTCAAAGAAACTTTAGAATTATTAGTTGCTAACAACACACGATACAAGAAAGTGCCTCTGTGGGATACAAGTACAAGTTATGTATGTACAATCGTATCATAAGTACACAGATGTTTACTTAACATGGAATTGCTGTGACAGATAAAGTCGTACCAAACTTAGTTTAGTTCTTGTTTGAAAAGTTCGTATAGTTATGCATGCATATGTAACTTAATTCATACGTTGCTAGGGACAGCAATGGTAAAGAAAAGTGAAACAGCGAGGGAGAGTAAAGACCACACAAGGAAATTTAAATTAAAATTTTTATTTTATTGGTTGAATTGTCTGATATTTACTGTAATATCTGGAGGTGAGTTGCTAGTCACATGTAAGATCCTGTGAACATAAATCTGGCCTAGTCCCAAGACCCATAGGATCAAAAGCTATGGCTCGCAGCTGGGTGTCGCATGAAGTGTTTAAAAAGTGTAAACATTTTTTTTTTACACTATAGCGCCCAAGCATCACGGTTGAGCTGGTATGTAAGGGCAATGTAATTATGCCAAAGTTATCCCAGGTTTAGATATTATATCTAAATCAGACAGTCTGTTAACCAGTGAATTATATATATATATAAAAATAGAATTAGCATTTTTGAATGTGGTCTTTCCATTTCCCGCTGTTTCGCTCCTTTCTGATAGTAAAAGAGCCCATCGAGGCATTAAGGTGAGATAAGTACAACTCTGTCTGTCAAAGCACATCCACCTATTTGACCTACTTGTTAATTATCTACTTTTAACATAAATTCTGCATTGGTTGTACTTCACAGTTGTTTTGTTAACGAATGTGTTGTCCATTATCAACACTGCAGCTTCAAGTGATGGCACATGGCACAAGGCTCTGAACCATTACTGGACTGGTCTACAACTGTTCTCTTACATCTCCGTCCAGCTGTACAAATCTACACCCCTCCCCCAGCCATATCTGTTTGCTAGTACATATCTACCCCCCCCCCCCCCCCCCCCNCCCAGCCATATCTCTTTGCATATGTGTGCATAATATATCTCATGTGGAATTTTTATTGTGACAGCTACATCTTCAAGCAGGGTACGACATATAATATTGTTCACTTATCCATAAAAAAACCCCTCCTCAATAAAGTTTTCAGTTTCTCCATTCTTCCATGTCAAGCTTCTCAAAAAGTGCTTTTAAACAAGAGTCATCATCTCAGCTATCTGGCCAACACCAGGAGAATGAGAACGTTTACTTGAAACGTTTTAATAGGAGAACGATTCACGCTTGAGATATAATGATATCGTGTAATTTATCCAGCTCCCTTACTTTTTTACTGTACCACGTTTATGCAAGGCTAACTCTGCAATGGACTGAAACGAGGTAATGAAGAGAGTACCAACTTGCCACACTGTAAGAAAGCTGGCACTCTTCAAGCAGCTTTAACCCCTCTACACCCATGAAATATTATTCCTCAGCGTAAGCTATAAATTTTCAGCTTTTCAGCAGTTTTCGCTTCCAAGTGTCATCCCCGTAAATAATAATTACAATGCAAAACCACTTGAGAACCACAGTAAAACCTGAGATGAAGGGACACTGAAGGGAAATCAGAAAAATGTCCCTAAATCACAGATGGTCCTTCATCGCAGGGAGGGTTGGGTTCTCCAAGTACACCGAGGTAAACAATGTTTCCTATGGCTTATACCTGAAAAGCGTATCACAAACTATGAGGCTCATATCATGCGGCAAATATGATGGTACGAATACAAACTGCATGTACAGTATTTAAAGACCAGACATTTGAAAATTAATATTCTTTTACCATTTGAATTATTACAGCACATTGGAAGCCATTTACAGTCACTTTCATTTGGCCCTCATTTAACTACACCCGTTAAAAGAAAACAAAAAAAAAGCTCTTAGTAATAGAAATAGCAGAGTAGTAAGCTTGCAACTGGGTCATATCGGTCGTCCTATTGACAGTCTGTAAGTTTGCGTGATCAGTGTGTATTAAAAAACCCTCAAACCATTCCTCCATTTATGGAGAACCCTGTCACTGACAGTCACGCAGCAATATTATGCCGTAACCCTGTCCATTCATCAGGAAATAAAATTGATCGTCCTTCCCGCTTGCTTAGAGTGACAATTACGAGACACCGTGTAGTGTGTAGGCTACTTCTCCCCTCCACCCCCGAATCCCTTTTGTTATACTGTTTTTTGGCCGCTAGGCGTGAACAGTGAGTACCACTCACCTCGCGGCGCCGGTTTGTTTGGGTGCGTTCAGGCAAGAGAGAAGAAAAGCATAATTTTTACTGAAGAACCTGCGTAGGTGGCTTACTGGATTTTTTTCTCCCTCAACTTGCATTTCCATTTGATAGGTTGGGATTTGCTTTCAATGTCCTTTCAAAGTCCCACCTGTCCTTCTCAGCAGAGATCACTGTTACTAGTTATGCCTACCGTTCACTTTACTGCACTTTATTCCTAAGCACGGAAGTTTTTTTTTTCCCTTGACTTTCTTTTCTTTACTTCTAATGCTAGATTAATGTTGTTTGTGTGGTCTTTGCCTTCTGTGGATTTTACTGCCTGCCGAAGAGGGGTTCTTCTGAAGGCATTTCGCTTCGCTTTGTGGCTCCAACAACTGAACTCACCGCCATCGGGCGCATTAACGCGCCACCGTTACTGAACTTGTCCCAGACCCCGGCAATTAATTTGATAGCACGGAATGAGCTGTCCGGTGTCGGCTACACTAGTCGGTAGTCGCGATTACAACGCAGCCAATAAAATAGGGGACAATGTGGGCTTCGTGGGTCTAATATTGTGCAACCGCTGTGTTGCCAGATTGGCTAGTTTACAGCCAAACGTGGCTATTTTTTTGTGGCTCTGGCGAGAAATTTTTGGCCATGGCGGGTTGGCTATTTTTTGACTATTTTCTAGCTGGAAAAAAAATAATTCTCAAAATACATAATAAACAAAATTTTTCTTCATAACTTGATTTTTTTTCTTTATTGTGATGTTTCCCTCTTAACTAGACTATCCCGAGAATGGATCTAGCCGCCTGGCATCACGAAGTCGAGCTGTTAATGTAGGTTATGATCTAAAAATATCCACCCACCATCCTCTTCATATTGGCCTGTACGCCACCAACGCATCAATTTCTCCCTTGTCCCGGTCCTCTACTTCCAACATCAAAGGAGACCTTTTTCTTTTTTTCTTTTTTAACCTTTAACGCTCAGATATTTCTTTGAACTGATGTTGCCATAATTTAACCCCCTTGCTTTGTTTTCTAAATTAAACCAGCCTCAAACATTGGATGCCGAAGGATTTTTATATTAACAGGTAAGCATACTTTGTCCATCATTGTATTTAGAAACGATTTTATTACTCTCTAAGCTTAAAGCACACGCTCTTCCAGAGATTCCTCATTGAAAAGTACTTATTCAATGGTAAAACAGGCTTGGCTATTTTTTGGCTGTATTTTTTCCCTAAGGTTGGCTATTTTATGGCTATTTTTTACCCTGTGTTGGCGGGTTTCTGAATTTGGACCTGGCAACACTGGCAACCAGTATCACGTCTGTGGTAGGCATACGCGAGATATGGTCTTCTTCCCACCCTCATCTCCCCATCACCAAAAGTCACCGTGCCTTACCCTCTGCTCTTTGATGTAGGTCTAAGCGGTGATTGTTGGACTCTGGCTTTCCGACTCAGGAAATGCATAGGGCACACGTGATCGCTCGTCACAGTGAAGACGGCTCTTTGATCAGTGTCCGCGCCTCGCGATCAGAGGGAGCCGCTGATCGGAGGTCGGTTTCAGTGTAAAAACGGTCGGTGAGAACAGTAAAAGTGTCCGTAGATCGGAGGGGGTCGCTCGTCGGAGGAACCGCAGAAGACAGATTTTACTATAGTTCATCATACGATCAACGAAGCTTGCCCAGCCTGGGTTCTATACACTGTTCGTTTCCAGACATAAATGGTAGCTAGAAACTGGGCGTATCGTTCCCTGCCAGCGTGTGACCCTCTGGCACAGGTAAAATGTTGAACTACCATGAATCAGTGCATGGCAGGGCGAGCCTAGTTTAGAATTAGAGTAACTTTGCCTATGTACCATGCATGACAGAGTGCGATAGTACCTGTCTAAGAGGCTTAGATAAGTATAACTGTCTCTGTCTAAGAAATGCTTTTTTAATCACTCAGTCATGTGCACACAGATTCTTTTAAGTTTGGGACAAATATTCTGCACTATTACTTTATTTTTGAAAATATGATGTTATACATTTTTTTTTTGTCTTGCGTAGTTTTTTATCTTGCCTGAATTTAAAGCCAAAAGTTTGAAAACTTTTGGGTGTCAGTATGATAATGACGTTAAAGACTATATATGTAACCGGGTGGAGAGGCATATCTGTGGTCTTCTTTCTCTCATGTTTAAGGGGGAGGAAGGTGAGCTTAGTCTGATAATTTTTTCAGATGTTACATATTATTTTAAGGAAGCGTGTCACCAGGCATTTTACCAAATTACTGTGAATGATCAATTTTGAGAAGAAGGGCCGAAAAAACCTACTCTAGAAAATTTCTGTCCCTGCCGGGGATAGAACCAGGGTCTCTCAGCTTGCAAGTGTGTACGTGTTACCACTACACTACAGGGACGCTAACTTCACAGCAATTTAATCCTTAAATACCGACTGCCTGAATAGGTTCCTACTTCCACGTGCGAGCCTAGTGTTCACCCGTGACCCTAACACACATCTCGACTGCTGACACATGAGTAACAGTTTGGCGTGTCAGTTGAAGCTCACGCCTTAAACCGCTGAATCCATGATTGTCTGATTTGTTTCATACACAATCCTGAAACGTTCTCAGCAGCAGCTTCTCTCAGCACTATGGAGTGATCTACAGTGACACACCTTAGATCTCCCCTGTCACCCTTCCTTCCCACCCTAGGTAATCTACTTCCTACCTATTCACACGTTTACTCCTGTGATATAGGATCGGACAGCATGACACCTTCGGTTTTTTCCCCCTTTCCAACTAACAACTTCAGAAAATGACATGTTATCCTGATGAGACTGAGTGCGGCCACAATCACAAAAAAAAAAAAAAAATCATATCTCCGACATGTCACCTGACAATTACGAACATGACTCTCGAAGTTAGTCACCTTGTGGTAAAAAAAAAATAATCTCACAACTGCACGACTGTATAATTTAAGACGGACACTTCCTTGTAGGTTTACTTAAGATGAACTTTTGCCTCGCAGCTTGTATTGTTCTTGCGAGGTCGATCACTACTTTCCCTAATTTAAGAGGACGATCTGGAGCTGAGACTACGCTCTGTCATCTGCAGCTCTTACAGCTCTATGGTAGCGCCCTCAGAATGTTGACCGAAGGGTCACAGGTCCGAATCTTGCTCAGATAACGACTGCTTTGATCACTAACTTTCACTCTGCCCTCTTCTTCATGCGATGTTCCTAGACTGTTTGTGACTGGATCACGTCCGCTTTACGTGCTCTGTGTGTTGGTCCAGTTGAATGACCTCGACCTCTTCATTTGTTTGTATGAAATAGAACATTTGTATTGACGTATAATGTCGCATTCCATACAAATGCGATGTGGTGAAAAAAACAGGATCGTTTTCAACCTATTTGTTAACATAAAAATATCTAATTTTGGTTAAAGTCTGTTACACGCTCAAGTTGAGCGATTATTTGGCGATATTTATAGTCTCTAGATCGGTTGCCGTATTCGAAGACTTCCAAGCAACTCTAAAAATAACTTCTTGAAGAACATCTGCGATGGAAGTTGGCATAGAATTTTTTCAATGTTTGGAGCTTGTAAGCAAAGACGCATGCATTTCAGATATTGTCCTCAGAACCAGTTTGATCTTGTGAAGGCAAAAATCTGCCTTGACCTAATTTGCGGAGTGCGTCGACTTGGACGAAAGGTAATGTTGCTTTTGATAGCGTTGAGAGAGAAGGGGAAGGAGAAAAGCAAGCCTTAATGTGGTTGCGGAGCCAGTTTCTTCGTAGTGCGTTTACTTGAATGGGAAGGGAACTAACTTGTACTTTACTCTTGACATCGATATATATACGACGTAGTGGGAGATGGTGATCCATCAGTAGCATGAAGAATTGTAAACAGCCGGTTGCTAGTCATGAGAAAAAGACACTTATACTTGTTCATCACTGGTTGTCTGAGCTGAATAAACATATATTGTTATTGTTATTGTTGACGTGTCCATACAGGGATGTTAGTTTACACTGGAGTGAACAGGGGCTGAAGCGAGCGCGCCCCACTCTTCTCCACGATCATACAAGAGTTTTGGAAGAAGCCTTTTCAAAGCCCATATTATGATTTTCCGCTGCTTCTCCAGCGTCAGCATTCTTGAGGTTAGGGGACCCTTTATGTCTCTCGAGTCCACCCACTGATGACGTGGGAAGACTCGAGATCCTGCACGATCCTGCACAATAACGAATACCAGGAGGCTGGATAGGAAGCTTAACGCTGATAGAAGTTTGTCGAAGTGTGAGTTTAATTCTTTCAGCTCACCAAATATTTTGAAAGGGTGTAACCATTTTATAAGTGAATGATCACTTACTGAAAGAGATGCTTCTGCTATAGTTATGCTATTCCAAAGGTCCTGTTACCAGTATAGTCGTTCCATTTCCAAAGGTCCTTATCCCAGCGTCACTCACCAGTGAGAAGTGGTGCTTGAACGAGTCATCCTGCGGCGTCCCGTGACGGACCATTCAGTGGAGAAACTACAGAAATGTCGTCATTCATTCAGACGATTCCTCACCTGGGACCTGCCTACCTGTTGCTTATTTCAGCCTCGTAGGTTCAAAACAAGTGTTGTTGGTGTAAACAAACGTAGTATAGCAAAGCCACCATGGCTCACATGGAAACGTTTCTGCGTCTCATTAATTTTTCGGGTAAAACTGATAAACGATTTCGGTTAATATGTCATTATTTCCTACATTTGTTCATTGCGACATTGCCAACCAGAACGCCCCTTTCCCCCCATAGAAAATGATTTCGGGATATAACATTTCCAGTATATTCTTCTGTATAATAGTACTGAATTTAGAACTGCGGTTCTAATAAGAAACTTTGATAGTAACTGATTTTTTTAAAAATCTCTTAATGCCATTGCTTTTTAAAGTTACACTGGACATAGGATGAAAAACATGAAGTATGTCTGAAAATCTGAAGCGCCACCTAGCGGACTCAGATAATTAATTTCAGGAAAATGACCATTTCCAATTTCCCCCTATTACATCGCCTATTTTATGGAAATATAGATAGTCATTTTACAGTCTGCTAAAACTCGGTAATTTGAAGATAGAGTAACCTGAAATTTGGCATAGATGTTATTTTATTGTATAAAAATTGATGTGTTGACGCTTTTATATCTTTTGTAAAGTTTATTCTATTTAACTTTAAGGATCAAAGTTTTGCAAAATTCCGGGCACCAGGACAGCAGTGACATTTACAATTTCATAAAATAAAAACTAATAAAAATATCAAAGTTTCAACCAATTTTTTTTTCTTTTAAAATGTGTATATACTAATTTTGAGCTCATTGTACTGGGCAAACAAGTGAATTTTTAAGACTTAAAAACTGTGAAACAAAAACCAATATGGCCGCTGATAACAAAGCAACAGACATTTTTATGGTGTTCGTTGGTAGTTTTGGAAATGCTGTTTGATGCATATTATTTCTGTAACTCTCATTGAATGTAATCAATAAAGAACATTTTTAGCTATCAGCTGCAGATCCTCTCCATAAAGTACGCGCCAGAATAGTGGTGTCATTCTAATGTTGTTCATAACAACGACTATGATGACAATGACGACAATGATGATAATGATGATGAGAGAAAGACTATGGGAATGGGTGTTATCACTATTATTGATTGTCTTTGCCTAGTGGTGGATGAAAACAATTCCTTCACCTCCAATAACAATTCACCACTGCTGTGGCGTTATACATAATCCTTCAGTTAATAAACGCAATGCGGTAACCACGGATAACTCCCAAAACATTAGTAGTGTTCACTGTAGGTAACACAATACGTTAATTAACACAAGGATTATGCGTACGGCCATTGGCAAATTAAGCAAGCTTTTCTTTTTTTTTTTTCTAACAGCTGAAGGACAAAATATGTTACACTGACGCAAAGACATGCGAACACAAACTTTTTACAATGGACAAGACACTACAACAGAAGTAACACAAATGTTACACATATGAGCCCCAGTAATGAATGCAGTTTAACCAGGATGAGTGATGGCCTAGCACGCACTATCACTGTCAGGCACGTGACTTCCTGATAAATTACAGTTTAAATCGTTGCTACTAACTCTAGTCCCGCCCACGCTTAGAAGATTAGGTTTCCTGTCAACATGAAAGGCAAGCCTTCCAGGTCATCAAGTCAAGGAAGATTTTATGCCAGAACATTATGAAGACATCAAAGGGCAGAGTTGACCAAAATGGGTTGCACATGTCAAGACTACAGCATTTAAAAACTTTTCCAACATTCATTCAGCAATAGCAATGGTTGAATTACAGACAGATGCATCAGGCAGAGTGAAATTACACTCATGTAGCTGGACATGGTACAAATATCATTTTCACCTTTACATTACGAAAGTGGCGAGACAATTCAGATGAGAAAAGTATAACTGTGAGTGAAGCCGTTACGTCTGCAAGGTACAATATGAAGAGAGTGAGAAAGCAGAGACGGACAAAGCGACAACGTATGAATATGGGGAGCTCTCTGAAGTGTACTTGAACGTTATGTTACCATTAACGTATTGTATTGTGGAACTGGCCTGAGTAAACTTTGAAATTCGTCCTGTTTACCGACTCTACCAGGCTTTTCGAAAAATTTCATTAATTTGCATCTGATGATGGAGCTTCGGAGAATGCTCATTTATCACCAGATGACACAGTCTGCACTGATTTACAATGTGTTGGTTTGTTCCAGCCTTGAGCGTATGCAGTGCAACAGTGTCTCATACTGAAAATAAAACAACCACGGAACTTGTTGCAGTAACGTCTCGATCATAACTTAGTGAATGAGAGAAGGGTCCCCCTATTTCCGTCTACCCAAGTCCACTGAGTCCGAAAACGTGATACGGAGACCCTTTAAAAGGCGGTACGACGTGAAAATGCTGACTTTTATAACAGATCTTGCCGTCACCATGCGAGCAATAAATTGCAAGCAGCTGTTAAATTCGAGATTGTGAAAATAGCTCGTGAAACATAAAAATAGCGTGCCTGCACTGGTATTATGCAAGGAGCCGCCACCATGCTGATGCCCATTTCAAGATTGGCGGATAGAGTTCGGGGAAACGGACAGAAAGGAAGGAGGCAAGGGTTGATTCACTTTCTCAAGGAGAAATCTGTATAATATCATGTCACGCATTTCCGGACGACTTTGCCGATTATTTCTGTACATATCAGCATGATATCTGTTAAGGATGGGCAAGAGATTGAGATCCGATACCAAAACCGTCGCGCTCGTAGATTCGTCGAGCACGATTCCGAAATCGATTCAGACTCCAATTTTTTCTCCTGCCTCCGCCCCC
>JAWQUT010000228.1:1080346-1085346 GCA_033807755.1 Ellobium chinense
GACAGCCCAACGAACAGCCATTGAGATGTAAGGAAGTGTGACCCAGGTTCCAATATTTTTGGACACGAATTACTTTACTTTAGAACATTATATTTAATGGGTTGGAGTCGTCAACACTGAACTCATTCATGCCAGATCCTGGCTCAAGAATTCGGCGGACACCATTTTTGTGTTAGAATATTATGCCCTCTCCAAAATATAGCCTCGCACAGGAAGAAGCTTCTGTTCGCATTCAAAAGTAAGCCACTTTGGGGTTTGTAAAATTTTTATTACATCCGTTATGAATCATAGTAATGCAGACCTGCCTTGCTCTCAGTATATATGAATTTAAGATTATAAAATCACAAGACAAGCATATGATAAATGCATAATTGTTGTCAGCGCTGCAAGACGCTATTGCCACTGAGATAGACAGGATAATTCATGCTAGCACATTTGGGATGAATCCCAAATGGGCGTCATTATAGCGGATACATGATCGTATTCTCGGGACGTTTAGTATAGTCAGGAAAATGCATTTTAATTATAAGATTGTCCCGGAATTTTTAGAAATTAACACGTATTGAACGAAAAGGATTAAAAGGCGAAGTGATTTCCTTGTTACTATTGTTTCTGAAACACTGCCATATGCAAGGTAGAGACTTAGTAGATTCGAACTCAGAAATATAAAGGAAAGACACATTGTTTTGTTGTACAACACTGTAATTCTTGTTGGTTTATGAGCCATGTTGTTTTTCTTTCTTTCTTTCTTTCTTTCTTTTTTCCCGTTCTTTCTTTCTTTCTTTCGTTCTTCTTTCTTTCTTTCTTTCTTTCTTTCCATCTCATTCATTCATACTTTCAAATTTTCATCTTTCTTTTTTTCAATAATTCTTTTTGCTTTTATTCTTTCATTTCATTTCTTTTTTTCTTTCTTTCTCTCTCCTTCTTCATTTCCTTCCCTCCGTCCCCACTTCCTTCAATTTCCTGTGATTTATGTACTGAATTTAGGTTCATTGGTCTAGAGCCTAATGAAGACTTTGAATCTTGAATCTTATGATGCTCTCGACTTATTATTGCCAGGTTAGGAGCGTCAACTTTTGTAACCTTTGTATTAAGGTGATTGGTTTGTACTCACATACTGTGGAGCATAATGATGGCAGACTTTGACTCGATGGAGTTAATGGAGACCATGACCATTATAGGTTATGATTAGAATATGCCCTCGAAACATCTCCAACGCAAGTCAACACCGTGGAAAACAATGAAATAAAGCCACAACAGCAACAAAAATAGCAATACCCAGCAATAAAAAATAATATCAACAATAACAATCGAGATGATGTACGCATCATAACTTTCGTTATGGCTTTTCCTTATACTCAGTAACTTTTGTCCTCTATTATCCTTAGCTTTTCATTGTTATTTTCTCTCAATCATTCTGTCTTTCACTCAAGCAGTTTTGGCCTTGAGTTCAAGCAGTTAAAACAAGCCCGGACGAGCTATGTTGTGTTCATAATGATATGTCTCATTCAAGAGGACACGATTCTAACACCAGAAGAAATTAGAGGCAACAACAACAATAAAAAACAAACAGATAGGTATTAAAACCACGCAGCATTGCCTAATGTGAGTAAAAGCCTTTGCATATGGTATAAATACAGTAATTACTTCAACGTCAGCAGCAGTTCGAATTGCTCTTAGAATGTCTGTTTCGTCGCCAGCTTTCCACGTAGATTTATACATCTAAAGACATACTTGAATACGAAAAAAAGTGTAAAATTGTCAAGAAAAAATCGATTAGAAGAGGAAGCTGAGCAAGGGTGCCCCAGAACCACCACCACCAACTGCAACTACAGTGCGTTGAATTCAAGTGAAATGAAAGGATGTTGTGGATGATAATGAGGCGAGAAGGACGAGGGTAAAACAAAAAACGAAGATAGTGAGAGGGCTAGGGGAATAGTTGGGTCAAATGGCAACAGGACACAAACATCATGACCACCACACTACACCCAACCCCCTCTCCACAACGGTTTTCTTCATGCCCTAACAGCTAGTCCGAAAATCATGTTTGCCTTATATTTGCATATTAAACTTACCATTAACATACCATTAACAGACAATAAAGGGGTAAGGTTCGGGCAAGCAATCGAGGAATAAATTAGACGTCTCGAACACAAACAAAATCACCACATGGGATGGGATGGGATGGGAAGGGACAGCGTGGTGGTGGTGATAGTGCGAGGGGGAAATAGAGGATTGCATTTGCATACGGCACGCAATCCCTTCCATTAATCAGCAAGCATAAATTCGATGTGTCAGGTTTTCGCCTTTGTTTACAAAATTTGCCTGAATCACACGGTTCGGTCCCAGTCCCAAATCATCAACGTAGCCCTTTAGAAGAGTCCCCATGATACTGCCCTGAAATCATATATAAACCTAAATCATAGGCCAAATCACTCATTATAGACAAGTCTATTAATCCGCTAATAAAATAAAATCCCCCTCATCTTGGGCCCTACCAGCCAAAGTCAGGGTATAAAGGTATGTAAAATGACCTGTGATCTAATGAAGGCAACCATGTTCAAAGTTTCAAGTACAATTTGAGCCGTATAAATATAAATATATAAATATAAATATAACGTGTGTTAAGTGTATGTATGTCCATACCACCTAATAAACAATAGGGACCAAGTCAGAAGGAGAGAATGATGGCTTTGAAAGAAATCTGTGAAAAATTTTGGGCCATGACCCTTTTCCTTCCCATTAAAAAACAGGGCAATGGAGGTACTTTAACCTCCATGCGAAAAAAAAATTATTGTAAAATTTGAAGAATAAGAGTTTATTTATAGAGCCCAAAGAAGCAAAAATAGGTGCCAAAGACCTTTAGGCTAAGAGGCAGAACTAGAAATGAGAACGCACACATTCACAGGGACGCGCGAGGCAAAAGTCACGTCTTCATTGGTATCAAAGCATGCTTATTATCATATAAATTAGACAGACAAAGAAGAAAGGGTGGAGGGACTCGGTAGGGCTGGCAAAACACCTGTCTAGGAAATGATTCTAGCGTCACCACCAAATTTGTTTTATTCCTTAGCTTAAAACCCGATTGCTTAATCGCATCTTCACGAGAGATGCTGCTGAGCGGCACTGTTTGCATTCGACTTTATATCAAATAGCATACTGTTAACCTAAACAATTTTTTTTCAATTAAACGACGGTATGGATTTTTAAAAGTTATAAAAATCTCCCAAAAACCTTCCAATTGTGCCACATTGAAGTTCAACAAACGGCAAAGTTTACATAAAGCAGGTAATAAAATCTGGATTTTTTTTTTTTTTTTTGGTTTTTACTAGAAAATATCAGCTTTTCCAAATAACTTCTCCCTGCGCATGTCAAGGATAGATATCCTCTGGGCATGGCCAAATGATATAGCTGAAATAAACCTGAGTCTTTCCGGTCAAACTAAATCAAAATTGGGATTAAGATATAAGATAAGGTTAACTGGAAAGAACGAGCATTTGGAGTTAGAAAATCTGACGCACATTCACAATACAGAAAAATCTGTCTTTGAAACTACGATTGCACTTCCGAGGTCACCTTGTAACTTGTCTTGTAACCGTTTTATGTCCCGCTGCACACCGAGGTCTCTGGAGCTATTTTTAATTTTGCAAAGTCGTTAAAGGGGTGCGTGACCAAGCATGCGAAGGTTAAATCTCTTGTTTTTTTGGCAAGACGAATTACATTCATTAGTTTTTCTTGTCTGTTGTTACTTGTGAGTTTCTTTATCTAAATGTTTGAAAAACAAAATGCAAGTTGTAGTGTATTCATATTTTTAAACGATAGCATTCTAGCCTTCTAAATTTGTATGAAATGTCCTCTACGCAGTGTTTTTGTCAGAATCCATATAAACATTTGAAGTTTTGAGTGGTATTGGGTTTGGATTTTTAAAAAATCCATTCAGAATCCTGGCACTTGGAACTGAATTTCGAGACCAGTCTTTCCAAAGGTATTGTGTTGAATTTTAATATCAGTTTGGGACAAGGTACCAGATTTTTCAAAACTAGACTAGTTTAAGAGGAATTTACACAATCCTGACATAGGCATTGTTGAACAAAGAAAAGGCGCCTTCCTACGTCATCAGTCGTACGTAAAAACCGGTGGGGATAAAACAGAAAGGGTTTAAACATGACGATTATCATGTAAACGCAAAGCTCTGAATTACTTTGGCCTAACAAAAAGCAGTTAGTGGAGGATTACGCTAAAAAGTTGCCTTTTGTTTAGAAAGACTATTTCCTTCTCACTTTCCGGGTCAAAATATCACGAATCGTGCTGAAAACCACAGTAACAGCTTGTGCCAAAAACAGGTGTGTGGGAAGATCATTTTACCGTGCAGCAAGCTGCATCATGGAAGTAAGGATTGCTGTAATTAAAGATGAGCCCTGCCTTTATAGGCCTTTGAACAACCATGATTATAACGCTGAAGGAAATGTTATTTTTAATAGAAAATGTGTCCTAGGTGTTCCATTACAGCTGTGATGTGAGAAAATTAACGTAAATGAAGCTGCCAAATTTGTCGACGCCGTTTTCTTAATGTATATTCCGCATAAAATAAAATATAAAAAGAACTCTGCTGAAAGAGGTTTCTGGCATCTATTGATGGGCGAAAATTACTTCGTACAGTCCTATTAATCCACTAATATATAAAATTCAAAATTCCCCCTTTTCGAGGCCCTGCCAGCCAATGTCAGGGTGTAGAAATATGTAAAAAGATCTGTGATCTAGATATAGCATCCCATTTTAATGTTTCAGGTACAATTTGAGCCTCATAATTGTATATAAAATGCCTTAGGCCTATGTATCAGCAAGCGGTCAAAACCAGCCAATTGAAAAATTAGGGACCCTGTCGGAAAAAAAAGGTGACTATTTTTGAGACAGATTTGTGAAAAATGCTGGGTGTTGACTCCCTTTTCCTTTCCCTTAAAAGATCGGGCAGGTGAAGTACTTTAACCTCCATGGGAAAA
>JAWQUT010000228.1:1090346-1097807 GCA_033807755.1 Ellobium chinense
TTCTTTTATTGTGATATCTATTGGTAAGCTGTGGTGGACATAGATAATTGTATGCGCTTCTGTTTAGCTGTATAGTCTTTATAGTTTCAAGTTTCAAGTTTGTTTATTCAGACCAAAGCCAGGCACATCCAATATCATTTCACAACAGTTCAGAAAGAGTGGATGAAAAAAAAACCAACAATGAGTGTAACTGTCACTTACATGTAGTAATTGGCATCTCTGTCTCTTTCTCTTTCTCACTCTCTCTCTCTCATTCTCTCACCAACTTTCCCTATCTCACTCGCTTTTTCTCTTTAACTCGCTCACTCACTCACTCACTCACTCACTCACTCACTCACTCACTCACTCACTCACCTCACTCACTCACTCACTCACTCACTCACTCACTCTACCCATCTGATATTAATGTTTGTAGTATGATAAAATGTTTTGCGAGTACATTAATTACATCACTCATCTATACATCACCGAGCTTTTCTTTACTGTGGTATAGTCGATACTGTACACTGTTGTGGACATTTATAAGTGTGTGCACGTCGGTTTAGCTTTCTAGTCCTCATATGGAAACGTTATTATTCTGCAGGTAAACAAGAGTATAAATCAATTAGCCTAAAATCATTATTGTATAAGCAAACAGCTGGTCCAAGCAACACTGGATAGCATTCTAATTTGTGATCCCGGAACTAACAGATATCACACGTTGCATCGTAGAACACATAATTATAAGTTACTGTCATATTGGATTATGATAACTACATGGTTGCCGTGCAGTGAATAGCGTTTTCGATAGCTTATACTTCATCCAGGATTTCTTGCAGTGCAGGACTGTTGTTCGTGTTTTAGTTTGTTTAGAAAAGGTAAGTCCAATCAGGATGGATGTCTGTGGATTTCATTTTTCTCTCTATTTCCATCATTCTCAGTGTTTCTTCTCCTCTCCCTCCCTTGCGTCTGTAGACGTTCTGTTTACCGTCATAGTTCTTTCACTCTCGTTATTGTGATTTTAGCTCTACCACGACTTATTTACTGTAGAATTTTTTTTCTTTGGTGAGGATCTACTTATCCTGAATCTTATGAGCTGAAATTGACTCGTAAAAATTACCTCACGAAAAAAGGGCTCCGTTAATTTTTTTTTCAAAGACTTTTATACTAAATCAAATATAAAAGGGATACGCAAAAGATAGTTACCACCTTTCATTATTTATGATATTGTCGACTGTGTTGTTTTTTTTTATCAGTACGAAGAAGATGCCAGTTTTTATGTTTCCGAAAATCCTTTAAAATCACCCTGAGCTTACTCTAAATTTTGCGCACATACACATACATGAGAAACCATCATGCTGGACTCGCAAAAGTTAAATTCTCGTGAAAAGCAATTCTCGATTTATGGCGAAAATTAGATCTTCGCGGAAAAAAAACAACTGGTGTGCCCAGTCTCAGTCAGTTTGATCACCACTGCAGGCAGCACTTGTGCCATTTCCTGGAATCATTCAACTGCTACCAAAAGCCGATATTACGTATTGCTGTATCTGGTTTGATTGTAATGTTGTTCCCATTCTACCATTTTACTATTTGCCAACTAGAATCGCCGCCCGTCGCGCTACGTCATAGTCGCCAAGGGTTGCCCATTTATACGTTATTATTTCGGTACGGGCCGATCTACTCTTTTTGTCATATTGTCTCTTTCCCACACATATACTTCTTTCTGCTTCAGAACGGATAGAGAACGTTGCGGAAGGGGGGGGGGGGGGGGGGGGGANNGGTTGGGGGTGGCGGTGCAGAGTTTCGCAATTTTGACTCGTAAAGGTTCCCTCAAAATCCTCCCATCCACATGACGTCCAGAACATGTAATCCACAGTGGTAACAAATGAATGCATTTTTACAATCGGTGAGAATCGAAATCGAAGCTTTTAGACATGTTGTCCAAGGTTAAGATGCCGAAGGAGGGTTGGATGTAGAGAAACTAGAACGCGAAAATTAAACACCACAGAGATCGAAATAAGGGACATAATGCCAAAAAAAATGCGGTCCTTGGTTAGGTGAATTTAGACTAGATTTTCAATGCTTGACGTCATTACTAGGTTAAGAAGTATCTAATCCCCGTGACAACAACATTCAGCAATGCAAGTGGAATGACACTACCATCATAATCACTTTTCCAGTTACAACCTACGAAATCCAGGCAGTGGAACCATGTTGTGTTTAATTTGTTGGTGAAGTAAGTAATGCTGTAGAGAACCTGAGAAAAGGGTCCGAAGCCTTGTATGGAGTAGAACTTGGGAACTAGGCCTGTGGCATACCCGGTTCGAGAAGTAATCACGGGTAATAATACTCATTATAATCATATGCACGGGTACCGGGTACTGGTCTTCTTGATTACCCGAGTGGTTCGTAGTTCTTAGTTATCAATACTCATGTAGCGATATCCGGAAAAATAGTCACTTAACAAATCAAACGCCGTGCCAGTCAGCATCGGTTCTTGTCAGGGGAGACAAGTAAAAGGCACGAAAAGGTGCGTGCTTTCACTGCGATACTGTTTATTGAACAAACAGTTCATCGTGGAGATGTGCATTAACTATTTTAGAAAACGTATCCTGTTGTTTCAAGCCCGATAAGGCATGGTAATTTTACTGGTGTCTCTTCTGGGGAATGTAGGATATTAATGATTACTACTTCCCTGTGCTTATCAGAAATACTCATGATGCCGGGAAATAAGTAGTACTCATGAGTACCCGGGCAAGTAATTAGTTTTTGGCCAGACCTAGTGGACACCTCGGGCCCACACAGGACGTCCTCTATGTACTGTACTTTAGTGTGCCCTGCGTGAGGCAACGTTAGAAGTGGGAAAGAGTGCGGTTATAAAAACCAAAAAGGTATTCATTGTTGGTGAATATAATTATACAAGACAAACACCCCATTTTACAAATGGGCAGGCAGGCAACGCACCAGCGGCGAAAGAATACCTAGCGCACCGAAAGGCATCATAGACGAATGCATTAGACTCCGTGAAAAAGTTGGACGATTGGCGAATCGGGCGGATTGAAAAGATCTATCGGAGATTGTATTTCGTTGCTATACACATTCTTTTTTTAAAAAAAGGGTAAAAAAAAATAAAGAGGACTGATGTGTATAGTTACCTTTTGTGTATTTTTCTACGAATTTTGGTGAAAACCGCATGTTTTTACGTTACGTAGTTCTCAAGAAATCTGTAACACAAATTTGGCTGAAACGTTTTATTAATGAAGATTATAATATGTTTTCTTAGGGATTTCCATGTACCTTGTGTTGTTCCTTCACTGTAAGTGTGAAATGGCGAAATGGTTAAAGAGAGAGATAGAGTGACTAACTTGTAAGGAGTAGTCACAGAGAGAGAAAAAGTATATATATAAATGTGTGTGTGTGTGTGTGTGTGTGTGTGTGTGTGTGTGTGTGTGTGTGTGTGTGTATAATTGGCTGTTATAACATTTGGCGACGTGGATGTAAGGATTATGGATTTCAGCTCTTTGGTATGTAGTTTGCTGGTCATACTTGTACATCTGTAGTCTAAGTGTCTTGTAATAAATTCCATACTGATCTGATGTAAGTATTAAGGTTCCTTAATATATGATTTCATGTCATTATACCCTGTACAATTTTGGAAATAAAGAGCTTTGATATGTGCTTACTTTCTTCTTTGCAAGTGAAAAGCACGATTAAACAGTGATCAGCTAACTTGCCGTTATATTCAGCAATTTTCTGACATATGTAGGGCGCGGTAGCCGGATTCTCACAAGGAAAAACAACGTATCATTAATTACTCTATAACTAATTACAGCTGAAACCTGAAACTTATAATGCTACATGTAACTTGCCATTTTCAATCCAAAACTGTACATAGCTAAAACTTTTAAAAAAAGTTTTTTATTACGACGGCCCATTTGCTTTTGCTTAATGAACTTTCAAGCTGCCTACTGAAACTTTCCGTTGTTAAAGTTTAAGGACGTTTCTTTACACTTTGGTTAAGTTTCTTTGGGCGGTTGGAAGAAGGAGATCTGTTGCTGACAGCAGACCAGACAACCATAAATTATAATGAAAAAAAAACCCACCCTTGTGAATCAGCACGCGACAGTGACAAAGACAAACAGTATTACTATAGTATTATTTCTACAATTTATTCATCACAAGTCAATGTTCAGTGAAGCAGGCACGCCTTCAGTCTTACTGGACAATTTAAGGTCTTCTTTATATGTCTTTGTATGCACGACTTTCGTTTTTGTTTAGTGATGGTACTAAAAAGTCTTGTTGTTGCTGGTGCTTTGACATTTTAAACAAAGCAACCAGTTGCATTGATATGGTTTGGGTCTCCTCTGCTTTATATTTTCAGCATTGTCTACAGTTTTATATAGACTATTCTTTTCGCCACTCGTTTTTGTATGAGGAATGCGAGAGATACCTGATATATTCACACACACACACACACACACACACACACACACACACACACACACACACACACATTTATATTGTAAAGGAGAGAGGTAAGAATTTGTCCGAAAAAAATTTCATGTGACATGTAACTATCGATTAAAAAAAAAAAGTCTGCTTATCGTAGTGATATCGTCGAATCTAAATCATTTTCCACGCTCCACGCTATACGCTTACACTTGTGTAAGAAGTAGCTTGCTCAGTATGATCAGCTGGCATATCGGAGTGCAAACAAATGATATCCCCAAGTGACAAAGCAAGGCCTCCTGATAAGGAAAATTGGCGGAGGCAGGCAGTTGCTGCGGTGACGACACTTTGCGGCCGCTAGTCCGAATCTCCCAAAAACGCAGTATCTGCGAGAAGAGAAAGAGGAAGACTACGACCAGTGTCCGAACCAGGGGGACTGGCTGATGGCAAGACCTGGCCCAAGATCTCCTCAACTACCTCCACGGGGTAGCAACTGGAAACGATCAGCGCTCAAGGTTAATGTTACCGGACATGATCGGCAAAATGTTGAGGGGCTCTGTGCCACAGATACAGCTCTACCCCCAGGCGGTCCGACTGCCATAGACAGGAGGACCACCGTCTCTCAAAGGGTATCTCGCAACAGCCCAAAGCAAGTTGAGTGCCCAGCGGTAGAACGGCCAGGCCCCGGAGGCAAAGGTGAGCTGAAGGGACACCAGCCTGGGCTTCCGCCATCCCGCTCGCTTGCAACAGCAAACCGGTCCGGGGTCTTTATCTTTTTTCTTTACCCTATGGACCGATCGAGTCACAACTACCGCACGCAGGCCCCATACCATTGGTAACGATACTTCTGGTGACAGCGTGGCAACTTTTAGTACGTCATGGATTCCTTTGTAATTTCAGCTTTGTGATTGTGCTCGCTCGTAGCCTTGGACCCTTCGGAGGAACGGGGGCTTTCGGCAGAGCCACCGATTTTAGGGCGGATGGTCCTCCATCCCACGTCCCTTCGGACGCAGACTACCCCCGTGGAGTGGCGAGTCGGGATAGCCAGCTAGGACCTCATTGCACACAGAGGCCCGACAGTAGGCCCAGCCACTGGCCTGCCGGCACGGTGATCCTAAGCGGGGATAAGCTACGACTCCACGCCCCCATTTCATTCGGCCGGAGGAAACCACCCGTCCGGCCCCAGGAGTTCATTTTATGCCGCTTTGCAACTCTCGGGTCACCCCTCCTGAGTTCCTTGGAGGGGTGACTTGGCGAACTCGGTGGGCGTGGAATTGACCACACGAAATGCTCTGATACCAGGCGGAGGCAGGCTATCAGCTGCGATTTAAGAGCACTGAGTCGATGAATTTTTTTCCACCTAAAATATGATCTAAATAGCGCTGGCAAGCCGTAAGATCCGAAAGCTGATGCCCCTTGACCTTTGTTTTCATAATGTTTTTTTCTTCTGGCTTTGCACACAACGGAGTAAAAGTAAAAAATAAAAGGTCAGGCCAGTGTGAGTCAAGCTGCAAATGTGTTCAGATTAGTTTTTATATAATAATACCATCAGGAGCAACGATGGTCAAGTTAAATCAAAGGGCTTAGACAGGTAATGGTCTGTTCTGCCTGCATCTGTGCTGTCCTCGCCAGCTTGCTTGGAAATTCAGTGCATATAGTACTATACGAGGGTTGACCAAAAAATTTTTTTGTCTGACTATGAAGGAATAATCCTAGAGCCTCAAAATTCACACATACAGTACATTACTCATAGGCAGGAAGGTGTGCAAAAAATAGGGAAATTCCGATAAGAGGTTTTTCTTCTAGAGCGCAAAAAGTGCACCACCCTTGTTCAGACTGACCTATCACTTGAAAAGAATCACGTTTCAGCCGACAGCATCATCTGAAGATAGAGAAACACGAAATGCGGTCCGTGATAAAGTTCTTACATCTTGATGGGAACGCTCCACAGGAAATATCTGACAAAATGTCCACCATTTACAAAGAGAAATGCCCATCGAATCAGGTGATAACCTACTGGGTAAGAAAGTTTAAGTTTGGGCATTGGAGTGTTGAAGATGAGTCAAGATCTGGACGTCCAGTGTCTGCTGTGACAGAACAAAATGTGTGGATAGTGAGGAAGCTGGTACTGGTAGATAGGAGGGTAAATGTTCTAGACATTGTGAAGAAAACAGGTCTCTCTTATGGATCTGTGGAGAACATTCTTCATAAAGGAGTTGAATATAACGAAGTTTCTGTGAGATGGGTGCCACGCCTTCTCACTCCTGATATGAAGAAGTAAAGAAAAGGATGCAGTCAATTCGTGCTCAAGTTGTGTCGTGAACAAACTAATTTCTTCGAGAGACTGGTAACCATGGACAAAACATGGGTGTTTCTTTTTGACCCTGAAATGAAATGCCAGTCTAAACAGTGAAAGACCCCTTCTTCACCTCCACCAAAGAAGGCACGAGTGCAAGCATCGGCTGTGAAGGTCATGCTTTCTGTATTTTGGGATCAAGAAGGCATCATACTCACTGACTATCTCCCAAAGAATAGAACCATTACTGGGGACTATTACTCCAGCATGCTTCATAAACTGAAATCTTCTCTCAAAGAGAAAAGACGAGGAAAACTTTAAAAAGGCGTCCTTCTCCTTCAAGACAGTGCACCCGCACACAGAGCGGCCGTAGCAACATCCACTGCGGAAACGTGTGGCTACGAAATCTTACCACACCCGGCATACTCTCCAGATCTGGCTCCTTCGGACTTTTTCTTATTTCCTTCTCTGAAGAAACATCACAAAGGACGACATTTTGACACAGAAAATGAAGTGAAAAGTGTTGAAGCCTGGTTTCACGATCAAAGTAGGGACTTTTATTCGGAAGGTCAATATCACTACGATAAGTAAACTGCTTTTTTATCGATAGTTATATGTCACATGAAACTTTTTCGGACGAATTCTTACCTCTCTCCTTTACAATATAAATATGTGTGTGTGAGTGTGTGTGTGTGTGTGTGTGTGTGTGTGTGTGTGTGTGTGTGTGTGTGTGTGTG
>JAWQUT010000228.1:1119525-1130737 GCA_033807755.1 Ellobium chinense
GAGAGAGAGAGAGAGAGAGAGAGAGAGAGAGAGATGCCATAAAGTAAATGTGTCAGTTATGCATTTTCTTTTTTCTTTATCCTTTTTCCTTTTTTATTCATTTTGAATTGTTGAATTTATTGTTATGTGGTTGGCTTTTGCCTAAATAAACAATCTTGAATCTTGAATCTTATGCGGATTGCTCATGAAAGTGGCCATGTAGCCAATGTGACCCACAGCCATTACTTCTGTTCATCACTTCATCATCTCCTTAATATTTTGTTCACTACTGTGGTTTGATATCGCGAAGCTCATTGTTTAATCGACTTCATTGGTGCATACTGCATACCTAGTGACCATTAGGACTGTCCATCAGTCGACTCCATTTTACACCTGCCCACTTAAGTCGCACTTTTCACAAAGTTGCAACATTGTTGTCCAACCATCCATAAAGATAATTGTATATGTAGTATAATGTAATATTTAACAGGAAAACGAAAATTGCAGCTTCACTCCAACATTGTTTGTGAATTTGCGAGGAGGTCTCTCTCTCTTTTAGGTAGGTTATATGTATTTCAAAAGGACATAAAATGTGTAATCTGGTGCGCATTTTAATGACATTTTGACAGATGGTAGATCTTTGGACATATTTTAAGTGTACAAAATTTCAAGTTGTAGAAGGTATTAAGGATTTGGTGGGTATCTTTTTTTTTTTGCGACTCCCTGTATGTTCTTTACACCGAAAATCCATCCATCCATCCATCCATCCATCCATCCATCCATCCATCCATCCATCCATCCATCATCCCCTTTCCCTCCTCCCGCCTAAAGTTTCCAATTTCTCTGAATGCCCACATATACATAGACCTATCATTTTATCGTGAAACAGTGTTTGATGAAATACAGAAACTCTTAAAACAGATTTGCATGCCTGTCTGTCTGCCTGTCTGTCTGTCTGTCTCACACACACACACACACACACACACACACACACACACACACACACACACAACTGTACACACCTTTCTAGGTTCTCCCCAGGATACCGGCTATAATATAGAAGAAAAGCAATCTCGATGCACTCTTTAATTCCTACTTCGGTTCTCCAAAGCACGGCATGCACCTATGAACATAAAAAGGCGCGATTTGCGTCACAAGGGTACTGACCTTTGAAACGGCACCCCAGTTAAATTCTAGCAGTTACTTGTAATGCAGTCACATCTTGCCATGACTCATTCTTTCTTCGAATATTGTAAAAAAACTGGCTTCATTATACCCCCAGCGGTTGCCCAAACGCGTCGCATAACAACTGTTATGAGGTCCCCCTCCTCCTAAACTAATCCATACATACAATAAGACAAAAAAGGATCATTCAGTACTTTTCTGGTTTAATTTAAAGCCCGACAGGCTATCGATAATGAAAAGATTACAGTAATAATTAATTAAAGATACAGGCAATAATTCATCATAAAGGTAGTATATTTAGTTTCACTCTCCTTCCGTAATTCCCGCTGGGGTAAAGGCTCAACAGTACTCAGTATATCCCCAAACCCTAACTCTCGGGTACCTCTAACATCGTATTAATCATCATAATCTCACTTCATTCAATCACGCAGCCGGCAATATCAATATTTCAGGAGACTAAAGTAGTTAGTTCTAATAACTTTCGGTAAGGGCTTCGATCATAATTCATAACTACTTTCTAGCGATGGGGTCGCACCTGGGTATTCTATCCCTGGAATCCGGGCAGCTACCCACCACCACAGTGTCTCTAGCGCTCTTCTTGTAGGTCGAGATTCCTGACTTCCCTCTTCACCTTTCAACACTCTCTCCACCCTTGTCCCCTGGCTGACACAGGCTTCTGGTTTGTACTGACACCGCCTTAGATTTTAGACTGGCACTGACACAGCATGGGGCTACGGTACTGGCTCAACATAGGTTCCAGGCTAGGATGGCACTGACACAGTACGGGCTACAGGCCGGCTCTCGTGTCTACCGACACAGAGCTCCTCATCTTGGGACCCTTTAGAAATAAAACCATATTTAAGTAATCTCTTGCTAAAATAGGATAATCTCCATCTGCTGAAATAGGGAGTTGATTACTTATGACATTTATACCCTGGCTGTCATGCCTCCAATGCTGTCTTTATTTCTACCTTCCTACTATTCGTGTCGTGCACTCCCCGTTACTTATAAAATACAAATAATACCTTCTTCCCGACATTCCTATTCGCATTATCATTAGATATCATAGTACAATACGCTAACACTGCAATACTTCTTTTTTCACACTCGCAATATTACAAATATCATGTTACAACACTTCATCACTGACTACGCATGGCTCTTTAGTCGCTGCTCCTAGTTAACATCAATATTTCATTTAACACATGGGTTAACATCAGATCATTACTCTCGCTATGTTCCTAAGCCCAGGTTAAAGCATGGGTTAAATATCTAGGCCTATCTAATCCTATCTATAAGTTTAAGAACACTTACGAGAAGGCCTGATTCTGTCAATCACACAACTCTCGGTCACAGTACTAATACCTAATAGTGTGAAGTCGCATAAGCGGTATTAGCCTGGATATGAGACTTATAAACCGCATTATTATTATTATTACTACTACTCTGTTGTACTTGGACACATCATCTCGTGAGCAAGCAAGTACGAGCGTTGGGAAGCTGCTCGACTGAACTTTTACCGGTCTTTTATACTAATACTTTCTATCATCCTTTCACCCCCTCACTCTCCCGCTAGCTCGTGCTCCACGTACACTCCTTGTGAGTAGTCTAGTAGTCTAGACACTGACCCCAAAATTTTATTTTCGAGTGAGCGCTTTAACCTTGGGTGACCTCGTGACAATAACAGAGCAATGAAAACCTGTTGATATTGTTATGCATAGTCTAGTCTGATCTAAATTTACACTGTAATAATTTAGTTTTATTGATGCTGACATTAGTGACCATGAGTGCTTGCTTGTAGACCTTTCCAGTATGACTTAAGATTGGCTGCGATTCTAAAATGCAGTCTACTTCGCTTAATGGGAACTCTTCGGGATCACGGAAAATGTTGCGATTAAGCGGAGTTGCGATCATGCGGTCAGCCTGTTTGCCCTCCGTCGCGCAGTTTCAGCCGTCAGTGTATATAATTATTAGTTGTGATCCTCCTACCGCTCATCTTTGATTTTTATGGTCAGTGAGGAGTTGCGATTATCTGGGATGAATTGCGATTATCCAGTGTCCAGTGACTTTTAAATAGAATAGAATGAATATAATAGAACTTTATTAGGCTCTTGGCCAAACACAGCACATAAATTTCACAATTTAACAATATGCACTCTGACACTCGCACACATCCCTCTCCGACCCACATCCCTCCTGTCTTTCTTCCTTCCCAAGCACAGCACAGTGCAGTAGAGTGATCATTATAAAGTAATATACACCAGGACCCAAAGGCACTATATTAATATAACAATTTTCACATTACCGATTAAACATAGTTACCTATTAAACCTCCCTCCCCTCGCCCCTTCCTACTGTTTCTGTCCCTCCCCAGCCTCATCCGCTACCTCCCTCGTGCCCATTTACACTCATTCCTTCCTCCCTACATTATTTCCTCCTGGTCATTTCATCTCAAGATAGATAAAGTAATACCTCAAAGTACATTGTAATTTCATACAATAAGCAGACAAAATAATACCTCATAGTCATTTCATACCATACGTAAGTAGACTTTGATAGAATAATACCTCATACTCTTTTCATACTATACGCAGATAAAATATTACCTTCTAGTAATTTCATACCATTACCAATAGCAAATAGAATAATACCTCCTAGTCATTGTATACCATAACTAGATAAAGTAATACCTCCCAGTCCTTTCATATCATAAATTCAGTTCCTAGGGGGGAAAGTTGCGATTAAGCGGACGTGGCGATTAAGCGGAGGGCGATTGAGCGGAGTTGACTGTATAGTGATGTAGTAAGTAAAGTATATGATCTACATGTCGTATCAGTTCGATGTAAACATACATTATGCCTACTTTACACTGTGTGTCGGTGTGTCGGTGTGTCAATGAGTAGCCAGTTCTCGGATTCTGGCTGGTTCAGGCCTACTCTTAGGTCGAAAGACCGAAGTGCATTGAGTGGTAGAGCAGGACTACACAGACCTGTTGATCGACACCTTCCAACCCCTAACTGACAGCCTCATACTAACAATGATACCCCTCCCCCAGCCCCTCACACTATCCCTAAACACAACGTTGTGTTCCTAATCATAAGTTAGTTGGTGTAATGAACTATTTAATAAATATGGACCTGGAATTCCGTTCAGCATCAAAATGGTGGTCTTAGATCTTAGAATCTTAGAGATGGATTGTGGATTGCTCAGAGGATTGCGGTTTTATGAGTTTAAAGCCAAGAAGTTTACGTTGATTTGTAAAAACNCTTCCCGACTTTCCTATTCGCATTATCATTAGATATCATAGTACAATACGCTAACACTGCATTACTTCTCTTTTCACACTCGCATTATTACAAATATCATGTTACAACACTTCATCACAGACTTCGCATGGCTCTTTAGTCGCTGCTCCTAGTTCACATCAATATTTCATTTAACACATGGGTTAACATCAGATCATTACTCTCGCTATGTTCCTAAACCCAGGTTAAAGCATAGGTTAAATATCTAGGCCTATCTTATCCTATCTATAAGTTTAAGAACACACTTACGAGAAGGCCTGATTCTGTCAATCACACAACTCTCGGTCACAATACTACTCTGTTGTATTTGGACACATCATCTCGTGAGCAAGCAAGTACGAGCGTTGGGGAAGCTGCTCGACTGAACTTTTACCGGTCTTTTAACACTTTCTATCGTCCTTTCACCCCCTCACTCTCCCGCTAGCTCGTGCTCCACGTACACTCCTTGTGAGTAGTCTAGTAGTCTAGACACTGACCCGAAAATTTTATTTTCGAGTGAGCGCTTTAACCCTGGGTGACCTCGTGACAACAGAACAATGAAAACCTGTTGATATTGTTATGCCTAGTCTAGTCTGATCTAAATTTACACAGTAATAATTTAGTTTTATTGATGCTGACATTAGTGACCACGAGTGCTTGCTTGTAGACCTTTCCAGTATGACTTAAGATTGGCTGCGATTCTAAAATGCAGTCTACTTCGCTTAATGGGAACTCTTCGGGATCACGGAAAATGTTGCGATTAAGCGGAGTTGCGATCATGCGGTCAGCCTGTTTGCCCTCCCTCGCGCAGTTTCAGCCGTCAGTGTAAACAAGTATCAGTGTTGTGATCCACCTACCGCTCATCTTTGATTTTTACGGTCGATGAGGAGTTGCGATTATCTGGGATGAGTTGCGATTATCCAGTGTCCAGTGACTTTTAAATAGAATAGAATGAATAGAATAGAACTTTATTAGGCTCTTGGCCAAACACAGTACATAAATTTCACAATTTAACAATATGCACTCTGACATTCGCACACATCCCTCTCCGCCACACATCCCTCCTGTCTTTTTTATCTTCCTTCCCAAGCACAGCACAGTGCAGTACAGTGGTCATCATAAAAGAATATACACCAGGGCCCAAAGGCACTATATTAATATAACAATTTTCACATTACCGATTAAACATTGTTACCTATTAAACCTCTCTCCCCTCGCCCCTTCCTACTGTTTCTGTCCCTCCCCAACCTCATCCGCTACCTCCCTCGTGCCCATTTACACTCATTCCTTCCTCCCTACATTATTTCCTCCTGGTCATTTCATCTCAAGATAGATAAAGTAATACCTCAAAGTACATTGTAATTTCATACAATAAACATACAAAATAATACCTCATAGTCATTTCATACCATACGTACGTAGACTTTGATAGAATAATACCTCATACTCTTTTCATACTATACGCAGATAAAATATTACCTTCTAGTCATTTCATACCATTACCAATAGCAAATAGAATAATACCTCCTAGTCATTGTATACGATAACTAGATAAAGTAATACCTCCTAGTCCTTTCATATCATAAATTCATTTCCTAGGGGGAAAGTTGTGATTAAGCGGAAGTGGCGATTAAGCGGAGGGCGATTAAGCGGAGTTGACTGTATGGTGATGTAGTAAGTAAAGTGATCTACATGTAGTATCAGTTCGATGTAAACATACATTATGCCTACTTTAGACTGTGTGTCGGTGTGTCGGTGTGTCAATGAGTAGCCAGTTCTCGGATTCTGGCTGGTTCAGGCCTACTCTTAGGTCGAAAGACCGAAGTGCATTGAGTGGTAGAGCAGGACTACACAGACCTGTTGATCGACACCTTCCAACCCCTAACTGACAGCCTCATACTAACAATGATACCCCTCCCCCAGCCCCTCACACTATCCCTAAACACAACGTTGTGTTCCTAATCATAAGTTAGTTGGTGTAATGAACTATTTAATAAATATGGACCTGGAATTCCGTTCAGCATCAAAATGGTGGTCTTAGATCTTAGAATCTTAGAGATGGATTGTGGATTGCTCAGAGGATTGCGGTTTTATGAGTTTAAAGCCAAGAAGTTTACGTTGATTTGTAAAAACCTCTTTATAACGCCAACTCTGACAGAATCGCAGGCAGGAGGTATAACGCAGTTTGACTGTATTATGTTTCACTACAACATCTTGATACAACAGGACGATAATATTTTCAGAGCATACGATAATTAATTTGTTCTAGACAGCCGCTGCTGTTTCGTCTCTCTTCGTCACGGATTGGACCCAAGGCTTGTGTAACCGGGTGGAAAGGCAATACAGTGTATGGTATTCTTTCTCTTATGTTTAAGGGGGCGGAAGGTGAGCTTAGTCTGACAATTTTTCAGATGTTTGTAACCGGGTGGAAAGGCAATATAGTAGTATGGTATTTTTTTCTCTTATATTTAAGGGGGAGGAAGGTGAGCTTAGTCTGATAATTTTTCAGATGTTACATATTATTTTAAGGAAGTGCGTCACCAGGGATTTGACCAAATTACTGTGAATGATCAATTTTGAGAAGAAGGGCCGAAAAAAGCCTACTCTAGAAAATGTCTGTCCCTGCCGGGGATCGAACCAGGGTCTCTCAGCTTGCAAGTCTGAACGTGTTACCACTACACTAGAGGGACGCTAACTTCACAGCAATTTAATTCTTAAATACCTACTGCCTGAATCGGCCCCTAACTTCCACGTGCGAACCTAGTGTTCACCCGTGACCCAAACACACTTCCCGACTGCTCACACTTGTATCAAAATTTCAAAGACAATGAAAACTGCAGAATCTCAAGCCATTTCCTAACACTGCAGCCTAGCTGCTGCTATCAAGGAGAGATCAAACATTCTTGCACGGCTTCAGGTATGTTCAGCTATGTCAAATATTGCCAGTGAAACAATACTCATTGACGCTGTGAGTCAAATATATTTGAAATCGTGTACTGAAGTATAACATCACGTAAAACTAATCTAACCCTCTCGAGTATATGAGTATTTTTGTCATATACTATCAACGATAATAGAAGCCCTTTCATATCCATCGAAAATCACAAATTAACGATCATAATAGAACTTGTGGTTTATTAAAATGGATGTTAATGATAAACGTGTTCTAACAATAATAAGGATCCCCGTCTGAAACTTCACACGGAGAAAATAAATCATTCTTCACATGTTGGCGTGGGGGGAGGGAGGATTGAAAATCAGTTGTGAAAGCTTTACGTGGATTTACCACCACGTGAATGATAAAATCTGTCGGTTGAATGACCGTGAGAAATCCTTATCGTAATGTATAGGATGAGGCATACACAGAAAAGTGAATCCTCTATTTGGCCCATAAAACTTAAAGAGTATTTAAGGTAAGTGAATGGAAATTTCACGCAGTAAAGCTAAACCACTGATATCAACATCCTTAAAAATTCTTCACTCTGTAAATATGTAAGTAATCAACATTGATATGTATGTTTTAATAAAAAAACCCCCAAAAAACAACTGCATTGCAGATTTGCACTCTGGTTTGATGGCTAAAAAAAACTTCACGTTGACGATGACTAGCATTATGGTGGTTTATTACATAACGCATTTTCAGTTATCCATTTTTTTTCTTCTTTTGTTTTAACTTGCCCTGACCTCTGAAGATATGACAGGAAGAGACCGTTGAAAACCTCAAATGTCCATGTTCATCCTTTCTCTCTTCTCTCAGACATGCACAGTCGCACTGTTGCTAAAAAGACCCCCACTACGTCTGTGTCGACACACAGCACATCCGTTTATGTAAATGATTTGGGTTGATCGTAAACGTCGTACACAAATCTTTTACGTTGATTTGTTATATGCCTCGCCTCAGTTGAAGTGTCATTTCAAGCCTCTGAATCATTTCATTCCGGGTGACTTGCAATCCTCTCTTACCGTATTGCACAGCACATGCGCAAATTGCTCAACAGCTCATAATGCGGTCACTATTTTCAGAGAACTGTTGCTCTGTTTATAATTGCACCAAAAGCTTGAAATTTATAATGGTTATGCTTCAGGTCATACATTTGCTGACGCAAAGCTTGAAACCTATCTATTGATGATTGTAAAGTGTTTGGGAAAATGGTGTGCTCATGTGTGTGTGTGTGTGTGTGTGTGTGTGTGTGTGTGTGTGTGTGTGTGTGTGTGTACGTGACTTTGTACTTCCAAAAAAACCCATAGCAACTCATAGCAATAGTATGGTCACGAGTCTTCCCTTTTCATATCTTGGTTCTCACCCGACTGTATCACAAGCAGATTGCTGGAGGCCGATTTTTTAACTGGACATTGCGTGGAAAGGACCCCAAAATGTCAAAAAAAAACCCAAAGCTACGAAACATACTTTTATTTGGAAAATGGAAGAAAAAAGGCATGTTCTATATCTATTTATTACTTTTTAATTTTCCTTTGATACATGTCAATCGTCATATCCTGAAATCTCCGCTCTTTTTATTTATTTTTAATGATACGAAATAACTGCTATATCCTATTCAGCCCTATGGAATGTTTCCCCCTTGTAACTTGGGTGAGTGTATGGGCGAGGCGCGAGGAGGGAGATGTCTGCTATGCTTCACTGAATAATAATTAGCATACGGTACAGTGGAGAATGGAGAATATTATCCTGCATTAAGAAAAAAAAAAGATCACATTTAAACCGGTTGGACCCTAAATAGGCCTGCAAAATATATCTCAGACCCTCGCTGATACACCAATGGATGAAGGAATGTTTATCTTAAAAATAGAGACTAGACTATCGCGCGGTGCAAACGCTTGAAGTATTCATATATTCATTACAAGTGGAGGAGCGTCGAGGAGCAGTTCGCTGTTGGGAACCGAACCAATGTCCTTTTTTATGAACGGATCTAAAATAATATATACGAGAAACCACTCAGCTGAGTGAACTCAGGATGTGAAGGATAGTTATTCATGCCCACTTGGAAACATACGGTAAGGAACTGAATCATACATAAGCCTAACTTAGTATGACCACTGGAGAAGAAAATTGTCTCTTGCAATCGTAAAGCCGGGTATTTTTGTTCTGTAAACGAGTGACAATAATACAGCCTTTTATAGTAAGCGGAGAAAATCTTATAGGGATCCCTTGACATCTGGTCATGACGTTCTATTTTAATATTATATCAATAATATATTATTATAGTATTATACGATATATGGACTCCCGCTCAAGTTTATGACGAACACTTTAATAGTGTAAACTAGGCTTCTGTTCTCTTAAAGTGCACATTCACAATCGTGAATTTACAAATTTACAAGTTATCGGCATTTCCTGATATCGACCATCTGAGTAGGTCTTATAGTTATCAGACACCTGAGGCCTCTTGAACTTTGTGCAAGCAGAAGGCTTGGTATCTTCCATTTTCGTTAAGCGCTAACATTTTTACCCTTCAGAACACAAGGATAAGAAAGTGTGTTTCTTTTTTTTTTTTTTGGTGATTGTCTTAACTAACTAATGAAAAAGCAGCTTGTATTCATAATATTCTGGACGAAATCATCGAAAGCACCGAAAACCTTCGGGCAGGCACATGCCTAAAACTGTTCAACACTTCATACTCTCTGGGGTGGGCGGAAAGGGGCAGGGGCGTAATACCAAAGAGGGAAGGAGCGATCATTAGTAGTAAGCGGAACATTATAAATAGATTTCCTAAAAATGAGTCACGGCACCATGGGACAACCGGGCGGGAAAGTGCTCTTATTTAGTTTGTTTTTATGATTATGTTTGGCGACCTCCACATGCTTACCGCATGATGTGTAATACATCAGGGAATTCGTTGTCTATTCTGTTAGTTCTATTGATTCCCCAGCCTTAGATCGAGTTTGAAATTCGAAACATGAATGTGGCGGCGGCATGTTCCGGTCCTACTTGTAGTAGGCTATAGTTCTGATACTGGCAGGGTTCCCGTGTCCGTCCGAGGTTAAGAATGACACCTGAGATTTATGAATCTATACCACAAGACACGTCCAAAAAAAACAAACCAAAAGCTAGGGTGTCAACCTGAAATCAAATTACGTTTTCTTTTTTATAGCCATTCATATATAAAAATATGGGTTGCTAATCTGATATATGATTAAAATCAAATTTTGCTATCCTGAAACATCAGTAATATATCAAACCATATAATATGACATAATATGAAAGACGGAATGTCTACCTACATGGCTAGGGTGGCTAAACCGGGAAATGAATGCATGTGCGCACTAATAGTGATGTTCTTGCATGAAAATGTGTCCTAAATTTATGTTCATTTTGAAACAAGCGTCATAAGGCTAAAACTGTAGGCAATTTAATGTGGCAGTTAGAGCTTTCATATTTTCCCAAAAACTTACTATAGAATGTATTTCACCCACTAATATACTCATACATTACTGCATGCCATAATGTAGGATCTGGCGGCACAAATATAACCACACCCCCCTTAATTTGGACATACTTCTCAAAAATGAATAATGTGTCAATCATCGGACCATACAATATAGAAACACTATTTTGCCATCCGGTTCATGGAATGACAAATTAAACGAGGACGATCAAGATACGGTTATTAAGCTATTTAATGGATAGGTATGTAAGATAATTAAATCATCAGTCATGTAAATTGCTTTCAGGGAACACTATGAGCAGATATGAGGAAAGGGACAAATAGGTTAACATCAATTTAAAGTGGATGGAAGGGTGGGGG